>CAUYQV010116008.1:0-104538 GCA_963574575.1 Galagoides demidoff
TTGTACCTGAAGCTTGTTCTTGGCAACTCTAGGAGGAAGAAGGGGGTCTGGGAACATGTTCTCGGCCACCCTGGGGGGAGGAGGGACTTGCCTTGTTCCTGGAGTTGACTCTGGGGGGAGAAGGGAGGAGGAGGGAAATAGTCTGGAGAGGGCGGGGGGAACAGGTGAGGGCTGGGGAACAGGAGTGGGCAGGGGAAAGAGGGCTGGGTTACAACACTCCCTCCCTTCCTTCTTTCCCTCCTTCATTCCTCTATCATCATATTTCTATCCATCTAATCTATTGCCTATCTAGCTACAGTGTCAAAAATCTCCCTTCATGCCTGGACTGGCCTCCAAGTGATATAAGTCAGCTTCAAATGTTAGCATATAAGATACATTGTTTTTTAAAGCATTTTTTCCCGTAAAAACTTCTATAATTAATAGGAATTAAATGGTAATTTAATTTGGGCATCTTTTTGTTAAACAATTGTCTTTCCCATTGGTCTTCTCAGAGATTTTAATGTGCCTTGAAATATCCAAGACAGAAAGATAGAACGCAACATTTTCTATCTTAATGTGATCACAAATTCCTTTGATATGAGACTTCATAAGAGAATAACTGAATAAGTAAACAGATTTGGGGAAAAGCTCTTTTATACTACCATGGACACAATGGAGTTTAGGATCATGCAATACTTAGAAAATGAGTCGCAGGAAGACCATAGAATTTATCTACATGTACTGGGAAATGTAATTATAAGATAAATCATAAGTTAAAAAAGGCACACACAAAATAAAGTATACAATTCCATATGTAAACACACACACACACACACACACACACACACACATTGTGTAGACCATAAATCATGCGATGCCTGGCAGTAATATAAAACAAAATTGCTTTAGTGAGACTTGTTTCTCATGTGTCACATGGGTGTGATTGATTACATAGAAAATGGCTATTAGAAGATTTAGGAGAAAAAAAATTACTCTGTTCTGTGAGACAGTCAGCAAAATGGTATGAAAAATATAAAAAATGATCGCAAGACTGACTTTTTTATTTTTAAATTGGTGAGACTTATGACTCACGTTTACAGGAACCGAACTACACCCAGCCAGGTAAAGGATATAACAAATTGAATCTATCTCTGCTTTGCTGTCACTGAGGAGGAACTCACAGTGAGGAGAGAATTTCTGTATTTTTAGGACACCTACACTGCTAGGATTGGCTAAAGGTTTGTGATAATTCGAAAAAGGATGATGAAACATGCCATCTACCCAAAGGATATTTATATCCACGAGAGAATATTACTATTCTAAAAGACAATTACCATATTGTCTTTTCCTTTAATTTATTTTGAAGTAATGTCAGACTCACGAAGACTTGTGAGGAGGGTCCTTCCAGCATACCCTGCACCCAGCTTCTCCTAATCACTGACATCTCTACCTAGCCATGGTACAATTATTAAATCAGAGAAATTAACATGGGAAAATGCTAATTACTAAACTACAGATTTTATTCAGGTTTCCTCAATTTTTTGACTCTTATTTTTGTCTTTGCTCTAAGTTTATACATTGCATTTAGTTGTCATGTAGCTTAGTCTTATATAATCTATACTAAATCCTCAGTTATTCTTTGTCTTGGTGACTTTGACACATTGGAAATGTGCTGGTCAAATGGTTGGTAAAATGTTTCCTGATTTCTGCTTGCCTGGTGTTTTCCTGTGATATGACTGAAGTTACAAATTTGGGGGAAGAACATCTCAGAGGTGATGCCATTTTATATTGCATCATTATCAGGGCACACTGCATCCACATGACTGGTGATGTTTAATCACTTGGCTAGGCCATATTTGCCACTCTTATCTATCGTAAAGGTAATATTTTTCCCTTTCCTTATTCTTTTTGTTAGATGCAACTCAGTCCAACTCACATGAAAGAGGTGATGAATTAAGCTCCACCTACAGGAAAGGGAAGTAGTAAAGAAATTGTGAACACATCTAAAAACTGCCATATTAATTAATAAATATCTTGGGAGGGATATGTAAACATTTCATTCAATAAATTCAGCATTTATCAGTGGATCTCATGGTTAGCGTTTTTTTCTGTGATGTTCTAGTGGTGATTTTCCATCTCTCTCTCATTCCTCTATGTGTATTAATTAAAATTCTCTGTAAGGAAGAGCTTCCCTTTCTTCTTTGTTTATTTATTTATTCAGTTAAGTATTTGTATCAGTATGGACTTACAGGTGTTTATCTTGTTCTTTGGGTCATTACTCAAAACAATCATTGTTTTATTTTGTTGCTCAAATGATTCTAACTTTGGTCACTGGGCGCTCTTTCACATTGGCTCCTGTGACCTATAAACTTGTCCTATGGTGATATTTTTCTGCTTTTGAAAGCATTTCCTTCTATGATGGCATCAAAAGATATTCCAGGCTTATCTTTTATTCTTCCTGTCCTTGCAATTATCCATTTCTCCAAGGAGCCCCGAATAGTATTTAGAGATCAAGAGTGGTATCTCTCCAAAAACTGATAAAATATGCATATGTATGTATATATGCACTTCTTTCTGTATCTATGTCTCTCGATATTCATTTTAACAAATATGAATACTAATATACTCAACTTCAGTACAGCATCCTATGTTCATTCTAGCATTCCCTGATTGCTTATTTATAACATCCTTCTATGGACATGAGAAACCTAGCTTTCCTGGTTTAAATGCACATATATTATTTTGTCAAGACCTAGGGGATATGTAGCCTAATATCAGAATGGCTACCCTGTAGACTGTGAGAAATGCATTTGTCAATTAAAATACAGAGTTTATGTGCAGTTATTTTTGTCTTTAGCCTCATGAATCTTGGTTGAATTCACTATTTGCTAAAGATGATTATGTCAGTCCCTTTCTTTACCAAAGCCAATAGTAAGGTTACGTCATACATTTGTAAAACTAAAGTTAGTCAAAGCCGACTTTCTATCTTCAGTTGCTGAGAAATACTAATTTTCTGCCTTCTTGTACTATCCATTGAGAGGGGAGCATTGAAACTTCTAGCTTTAATCATAAAATTGTCTATCTCTCATTTCGGTTCCACCAATTTTTGCTTAAGTAGTTTGAACATCTCTTAAGTACATATACTTTGAGGATTAATATATCCTCTCTGAGAATTAAAGTATTTTATCATTAATTAATGTCCATTTTTATTCCTGATAATATTCCTCGTTTTGAAGCCTACTTTGTGTGACATTACTAGAGCTATTTCAGCTTCCTTTTGGGTAGTGTTTTGCATAGCTTATTTCATTATTTTACTTTTCTCTCTCTGTCTCTTCTCCCTCCCTCCCTTCCTTCTGCATTGTAATATAAAGATGTTTTTGTTGTTACTTAAAGAGTTTATTTTATTCTATTTATTTCAGAATATTACGGGGTACAAATGTTTTAGTTACGTGGATTACTATTGTACAGTTTGATTCAAAATTGTAAGTGTGCCCATCATCTGGATAGCAAGCACTTTGTACCTGTTAGGTGTAAATTTATGCCCCTCTCCCCCTCCCGCCCATATGTTCGCTTTCCATTGTGTTTTACTACCAAATGTGCACATAGGCGTTAATTGATTAGTTCCGATTTAAAAGTGAATCTATGTGGTGTTTGTTTTTCCATTTGTATGGTGCTTCACTTAGAAGAATGATCTCTAGTTCCATCCAGGTCATTACAAAAGGTATTAGTTTGCCAGTATTTTTAGGACTGAATGGTACTCCATGGTATATATATATATATATATACCACATTTTATTAGTTCATTCACGTATTAATAGGCACTTGGATTATTCCACATCTTTGAAATTGTGAATGGTGCTGCAATAAACATTTGACTGCATGTGTCTTTTTGATAAAATGACTTTTTGTTTTCTTTTAGTAAATACCCAAGAGTAAGGTTGCTGGATAAAACAGTAAGTCTACTAGTCTTTGGTCTCCATATGACTTTCCATAGAGATTGTACTAGTTTGTAGTCCCACCAACGGTGAAATGTGTTCCTTTCTCTCCACATACATACCAGTATCTATTGTTTTGGGATTTTTTTTTTTATAAAAGCCATTCTTGTTGAGGTTAGATAATACCTCATTGTGCTTTTGATTTGTATTTCACTGATGCTTAGAGACATTGAGAATTTTTCCATGTGTTTATTGGCCATTAGTCTATCTTCTTTTGAAAAGTATCTATTCATGTCTTTTACCCTCTTTTTCATAGGGTTATTTGATTTTTTTTCCTACTGATTTGCTTGAGTCTTTTATTGGATGTATAGAATGTAAATATTTTCTCCTAATCTGTAGGTTATCTATTCACTCTACTGATTATTTCCTTGGCCAGGCTAAAGCTTTTTAATTTAATCAAGTCCCACTTATTAACTTTTGCTGTTGCTATGATTACTTTTTGGAGTCTTCATAAATTCTTTGACTAACTGATGTCTATAAGACTTTTTCAACATTTTCTCCATGAAATTCTTATAGTTTCATGCACTACGTCTAAGTCTCTTATTCATGGTGAATTAGTTTTTGTGAGTGGTGATAAGTGTGGATCCTGTTTCAATCTTCTACATGTGGCAATTCAACTTTTCCAGCACAATTATCGGGAGAGGTTATTGGAATACCAATAACATACATGGTAAATGATTTGTTCTGTTGTCTTTTTCCCCACTCTTCTCTCTGTTTAATTTTGGGTAATTACTATGGGTCTATATCCAAGTTCACTGATTCTGCTCTCAGCTGTGTCATGTTATGAGATTACTGAAGGCCTTCTTCATCTCTCGTTGTGTTTTTTTAATTTCTAGAATTTCCACTTGATTATGTATTATAGGTTGCATCTCTTTATTAAAATTACTTATCTCATCTTAATACATCAGATTAGCTTTTAGCATATTAATCATTTTTTTCATTCCATTTGATAATTTCAATATTTAACATCTGATTTTTATTCTAGTGATTGCTATGTCTCTTAGGAGTTTGTTTTCCTCGCTTTTTAAGAGGCTATAATTTGGGGGGGGGGGGTTGCTGTTAAAAGCCGGACATATGGAGAAGAACAGTAGATACTTTGGAAAGTATTTTTTATGCTTGAAGATGGTCATATCCCTCCTTCTGTAGGATTTTCCCTGCACATGTTTATGTTAATCTAGCCAGGAGCGGATCTGGCTTCAGAGTTTGTTGCTGCTACAATTACCCTTAGGGCAAAACAGGCTTCCAATTCCTCTGTGATGCTGTGGGTTTAAGCTGTGGGCTAGTTTTGCAGAGGTCATTTTTTCTTTCCTTCTTCTTTTTTTTTTTTTTAAGGCTCCTTTATTCCATGAATATTTACAGAACATCAACTACAGACAAAACAATGACATAATCATCGAAGATAACATTGGGACAAATGTATTAATTGTATGAGGAAACAAAAGCATTATCTACAAATCAATTATGAGATAAATGTACTCATAGAAAAAGAAAGATAAAATTGTATCAGCAACCAAAATAGAAAGTATCTATCAATATAGCTTTAATAAGAGCTGTGAAATTTTTTTGAATACATAATCTTTTACTACTTGTTTGTTACAGAATACACAAGACAAAATACAAATAGCAAACAAACTTTTTTTCCCTATAATGTTTTTACTAAGTCTAAAAAAAAAAAAGACGACTAATATACATAAATAAAAGTAAAAAATAATTTCTAAAAAACAAACAAACAAAAACCCAGATCACGCCAAGTCTTATAGACAGTAGAAATAGAAATACTTCAAAATCATTCTACTTAGTCTGGATACCCCTGATAGTAAAATTAGAAAGAATATGTTATTATAAAGGGGAAATTACAGACATATTTCACTGATGAATAAGGATACAATATGATAAATAACATATTGACATGTTGAATTAAAAATTGATGTTTAAGTAATATACATTGATCAAAATTGAATCCAGTTTGTGTGAGAATTAGTCATTATTATTATTATTTTTTGCCTACACCCCCTCACTCCTTCTCTGTCCGATCTCCCCTTCCCCCATGCCCCACCATGTCATTAATTGTCATTAATTGTCTTCATATCAAAGTTGAATACATAGGATTCTTACTTCTCCATTCCTGTGATGCTTCATTAAGAATAATTGGCTCCGCCTCCATCCAGGTTATCACAATGCTGTTAATTCTTCATTTTTTTGATGGCTGAATAATACTCCATAGTGTACATATACCACAGCTTACCAATCCATTCCTGGGTTGAAGGACATTTAGGCAATTTCCACATTTTAGCAATTGTAAATTGGGCTACAATAAACAGCCTGGAGAAAGACCTTATGAGGAAGACTGCCACGGCAAAAGCAACAACAGCAATACTAAACAAATGGGATCTTATGAAACTGAAAAGTTTCTGTACAGCAAAGGAGACAATAACAAGAGCAAATAGACAACCTACTCAATGGGAAAGGATATTTGCATATTTTGAATCTGACAAAAGTCTAATAACCAGGATCTACGCAGAACTTCAATTAATCTACAAGAAAAAAACCAACAACCCCATACATCAATGGGGAAGAGAGATGAACAGAATCTTCTCTAATGCCGATAGGAAAATGGCTACTAACTATATGAAAAAATGCTCTTCATCTCTAATTATCAGAGAAATGCAAAATAAAACAACCATGAGATATCATCTAACCCCAGTGAGAATGGTTTATATCACAAAATCTCAAAATTGCAGATGCTGACGTGGATGTGGAGAGAAAGGAATGCTCTTGCACTACTGGTGAGACTGCAAACTAACACAACTGTTTTGGAAGGTAGTATGGAGAAACCTTAAAGAACTCAACCTAGACCTCCCATTTGATCCTGCAATCCCACTATTGGGCATCTATCCAGAACAACAACAACAACAAAACCCTTTTTACCACAGAGGTCATTTTTTCAATGCCTGCTTCCTCTTCGGCTTTGGATAGTCCCTTTGCTCTGTTCCCCAAAAGAAGTTTTTTTCTCTCTCTCTCTTTCTTTCCTTCCTTCCTTCCTTTTTTCCTTCCTCCCTCCATCCCTCCCTCTTTCTGCCTTTCTGTCTTTTTTTTACTCTAGCTCTCTAATTAGTGGTTTACTGATATTAACTCTATGATACTTAGCCTGTTTGTAGGTGGCAGGTGAGGGGAGTGTTCTCCGCTCCACTCATCAAGCATTAATCTTAGGTGGGCATTGTATCCCTGCCTTCCTCATGTGTGGCCTTCCTAATGACTGTACCTCCTGTCTAGCCTTCGTGCTGTGATGGGCACACACTCTGCCTGTCTCCTAGGGTTAATATTTTTTTCCATCTGCTTCACCAGCCTCAGTGGATACCCATCAATGCCGCCAGGCAGCAGTTTGTGATCTCTTCCTACTGCAGATCAAGGCTTTTAATCTCTCTCTGTGATAGAAGAGATAAAAGATATTTTTCATGAAAAGCCTAGAACTTAAATAAACAACCTAATCAAAAAAGATTCATATTGGAGTTTATCAGCAAATGGATCGTAAGGGAAGAATTTGTGACTGAAACACAGACCAGAAGGAAATGTCACACTGAAGAATGAAGAGGGGAAAGGAAGGAAAATACAGAAAACAGAATAAAAGGCACATGAAATATGGTCAAAAGACATAACATATGTGTAATTGGACTCCAGTTGGATAGGAGAAAGAGATAAAATGTAGGAGAGCAGTATTTTCATAGATAATGACTTAGAATTTTCCACAAACTGGCAAGTAGTATAAAGCCACAAATCCAAGAAGCTGAAAAACAAGTAGGGGAGGCATTTTAAGACCATATCTGGGCACATAACAGTAAAACTGCAATTTGAAGATAAAGAGAAATATCTTAAAAGCAGCCTGGAGTGGGTGCTGCAGAGATGTATTAACTTAAAGGAGCAATAATAAGGCTCACAGATGATTTCTCAAGATGAAATAAGATGGAAGAGAAGACAATGAAATTTTTTGGAATGCTGAAAGAAAATAAAAATTCTGCCTATTTAAAATTCTATATCCAATGTAAATAGCCCTTGGATATTGCTATGTTTGAAACTATGCATTCCTCTAAAATTCTTATGTTGGAATTTAAAACCCAGCATGCTTGTTTTAAGGTAGTTAGATGATTAAATCATGATGGCTGTGATGTTATGAGTGGGATTAGTACCCTTACAAAAGGGCTCCAGGGAACTATGTAGGCCCATTTTTTACTTTCCACCCTGGGCCATGTGAATACATATTGTTTTTCCCTTTTGTCAAATGAGAACGCAATATCCAGGGACCATCTTGGAAGTAGAAAAGACCTTACCAGATAGTGAATCTGGTAGTGTCTTGAACTTGGGCTTTCCAGGCTACAGAACTATGAAAAATAAATTTCTGTTCTTTATAAATTATCTGGTCTCAAGTATTTTGCTATAGTGGGTACAAAAAGACAGAAATTGGTACTGAGATGAGGGTTGTTGCTATAACAAACACCTGAAAATATACAAAGGACTTTGGATCTGATAGAGGCTAAAAGAGTTTGGAGGTACACACTAGAAAAGGCCTAGATTGTTGTGAATAAAGCACACAGAGCAATTCTGTTTAGAGCTCAGAAAAGAGACAGCTGTACAGAGAGTCTCCGTCTCTTTGGAGGTTACCTAAGTGGTTGTGGTCGGAATGGGCTGGTAGAAATATGAACAATAAAGACTAATGTAATGGCCTTGGATTGAAATAAGGCATATCTGTCTGAAGGCAAGGACATCCTTTTTGCAAAATGGCAAATAACTTGGCTGGATTCTGTCTGCGTACTTGTACTTTGTGGAAGGCAAAATTCAGCTCAATGAAACAGGATATTTGGTGGAAGAAATCTCTAAGCAAATTGTTAACAGTGCTGGGTGGCTTCTCTTGACTACTTACAGTAAATTGTGAGAAGAGGGATTGAATTAAAGATAGAATTTGTGATTATAAACTTAATTTCAAACAGAACTTAAAGACTTGAAAAATTCTCAGTTTGACCAATATATGAAGACTAGAGAGGCATGTTCAGGAGACAGTACCAAGGGTTTGGGCAAGCGAGTGCTTGATGAGGATAATTAGTTCAGATGGGGGGAAGCCAGATGGTATTTACCAAGACAATGGAGTTATGGCTCTAAAAGCATTCTGGAGATGTTTGAAACTGCAACACTTATTCCAGGTCCAGAGTGCTAGGGTCCCAAGAGACAGGAATTTGGGGGGTGGGGTCAGGAGTAATTTGCTATGCTTTGAATATATATGCTCCCCCCACCCCCAATTTATATCTTGAAACCTAAGATCCATCTAGTATGATAGTATTAATAGGTGGAGTACTTATGAGGTGATTAAATTATAAGGATTCTACCTTAATGAATGGGATTAATACATTATAAAAGTTTTGACAGAACTGGACCTATTTTTTTTTCCTGCCCTTCTAACCTCCACCACATGAGGACGCAGTGTTTGTCCTTCCTGCCCTGTGTGCACACAGCAGTGAGGCTCTGTCTTGGAAACAGACAGGGACCCTTTACCAGACACTAAATCTGATGGTACCTTGATTTTGGCCTTTTCAGTCTCAAAATCTGTGCAAAATAAATTTGTGTGTTTTATAAATTATAAAATTTGCTTTTATTGCTGCTTTTGTTGTAGACATGCACGTGGTCTAAGACAGATATGAAGTAAAAATAAAGATATTCTAAAACACACACACATACACACAAGACTTTGAGACTTTATCTCCAGCAGGCCCACACTAAAGCAAAAATGGTAAAGCAAGTGTTGCAGGCAGAAGAAAAAAATAATCCCAGATAGACGTTCAAGAAAGCATAAAAAAGTAGTAAGAAGCAAAGGCAAGGGTGAAGGTGTAGATACTCTTAGATGAATTCCAAGTGTATAAAACAATAGTAATGTATTATGGTAGCCAAAAATATATAAAATTCAAATAATTAAAACTGTATGTGTTAGAAGGAAATTAAATGTAGGTCTGGTGTTCTAACATGCTTGCTTTTCCTAACAAATGATAAAATTACTGATTTACATCAGACTTTAATTAGTCAGGGATTCATGATGGATTTTCTGAGGTAATAAATTAATAACACATTAATATGATGAACAGTAAGTAATAATAATTCCTAAGGAAAGTAGAAGGGAGACACGAAAGACGATAGGAAGATGAGATCCAGTATAAAGTAATTAAGAAAATAGTAGATTTAAATATACAAAAATTCGATATTAATTGTAATAAGATGAAATAATTCAGCTTATTGGGCTAACTAAAAAAGTGGTGTTTGTTTTTCCATTCTTGAAAACAAACACCATGTATATTCTCTAATAAATGGGAACTGACCAATGGGCACACGTGCGTAGAGGGAAATAAAAATCATCAGAAATTAAGCAAGGGAAGGGGGAGAAAAACAGAGGCAAAGCAGAAAACTATCCACCAGGGACAATGAATACTATTCAGGTGATGGGCACACTTCTAGCCCTGACTCAAGCTGTGTAACAAAAAAAAAATTGTACTACCTTAATACTTTGAAACAAAAATAACTAAATAAATAAATAATTTCAAAAACATAAAATACAAGAGACAAATGGATGCACACAGTCTAAAAATGAATAAATGTAAAAAGATGTAGCAAGCAAACCCTAAAAATGGAAATGGGATAGTAGTATTAATATCAAGTAGTATCCATGAGGCCAAAATCATGGATACATGGGGCTATGTAATAACTATGAAAGTTTCAATTCCCCAGAAAATTACACAAACTCAACTTTTATGTACCTTAATAACTTACCCTCTCCATTCATTCCAAAGACTGCTGTAGCAAAGTGAGCAGATGAAGGCAACAAAAATTTGTTTTCTGAAAGTTATGGATGCTAGAAGTATGAAATCAAGAGGTCAGAAAGGCTCTCCTCCCTCAGAAATTATTGGTCTAATCCTCCTCTGCCTCTTCCTAACACCTGGTTGTGGCTGCCAATCCTTGGTGTCCCTTGGATTACAACTACATCATTCTAATTTCTAAGTCCACTGTCACATGGCATTCTTCACCAGGAGTCTCTCTTTCCTTTCCTTTCCTTTTCTTTTCTTTTCTTTTCTTTTTTTTTTTTTTTGTAGAGACAGAATCTCACTTTATCACCCTCTGTAGAATGCCCTGGCATCACTGCTCACAGCAACCTCCAACTCCTGGGCTTAGGTGATTTTCCTGCCTCAATCTCCTGATTAGCTGGGACTACAGGTACCCACCACAACACCCACCCATTTTTTTTGCTGTTGTTGTTCATTCAGGGCCGGGTTTGAACCCGCCTCAGTATATGGGGCTGGCGCTCTACCTACTGAGCTGCAGGCACCACCTGGGAGTCTCTGTTTTCTCTTCTTATAAGGACAATCAGATTGGATTAGGAAATACCCTTAGTCAGTATACCCTCATCTTAACTTGATTACATCTGCCAAGACCCTATTTCCAAATAAGGTCACATATCCACAGGAAAAGATGTCTTCTGAGAAACACAATTCACCTTACAAGACCTTCTAAATACATAAAGCATATATTGACAGAACTAAAACAAAAAATAAAAAAAGCCAGCAAAAATATGAAGGCATGATCCATGTGGTAGATTACATACTACTCTGTTACTAATAAAAATAAGAGGATAAACCAACATCAAAAAATCCTGATTAAAATGATGATAAAATCATGCATTCAAAAACAACAATGTGTGTGTATGAATGTATGTTTATTTATTTACTTATGTATTTTTATTTATTTATTTATGTTTTTAAGAGTCAGAGTCTCACTCTGTTGCCCAGGTTGGAATGCAGTGGCCCAATCACTATAACCTCAAATTTCTGGTCTCAAAAGAGACGCTCAGCCTACAAAATAACTGGGACTACAGGCACATGCCCACACCCAGGTAAGAATATACATATGCATATACATATACATATACATATTCTCTCTCTCTCTATGTGTGTGTGTATATATATATATCACAGAAAATTTACCACATTGACCAATTACTGGATAAATGCATTTCTCATCAAATTCCAAATGAAATTTTCAAAGCCCTTTATAGACAGAAGGTTAGATGCTGATATTCATAGGAACACCTTTGGAAACAATGATTTCAATGATGCAGCAGGAAAGAGAATACAAATACAAACAAAAAAAAAATTGAGAGAGATTGTAAAATATTTTCTCTGACCTGACAGGAATTACAATTGAAGTCAGTAGCAAAAGATAACTGGAATATCCCATATGTTTGAAAATTAAGCAGGATGCTTCTAAATAACCCATGAGTTAGAAGAAGACATGGATATGAGAATCAGAATAAAAAATGAACTGAATAATAGTAAAAATGTTATTGCACACAAATTTATGTATTTAAATGTGTGACGCATGAGAATGGTGAATAAAGGGAAATCTATAATTTTAAAAATATAGAATGTAAGTAAAGCCTTTATTTCAAGAAGTTCAAAAGCAAGCATCAAAGAAAACCCAAAGAAGGGAGCGGGCAGAGCACAGTGAGGTCTAGACTAAACACAGTAGAGTTAAAAATGAGCCCATTATACAGAGAATAATCAAAGGCAAAAGTTATTTGAAAAGACTAAAAAAACTGATCAACTCCTAGAGGGAATGAACAAGCACAAAAGGATGACAAATATAAACTGCATCACGAGAAAGAATATCATAATTACAGAATACATAAATACTTTACAAAGATCATAAGAGGGCACTATCGACCATTTTTGGCAACTTTTTTTAAAACTGCTAAAATAAATTCCTAGAGCATGTAATTTAACCAAACCTGGCACCAAGAGGCATAAATAATCTGAATAGTCTTATACCTATGAAATAAATTAAACCTTTCCACCAAATTACACAATAATAACTTAAGGATGATCTATTTTATTTTCATTAATGAGATGTGCCAAACACTTATCAAAGAAATAATGCAGATCTTACACAAACTCTCTACACAAAAGAACAAGAGAGAACCCTTCCCAACTCATTTATGAGATCAGTATAATTTAATATCAAAATCTCACAATGAATTTACAAAAAAGGACAATCTCTCTGCAGAATAGAGGTGCAAAAAGTCCTAAATGCTTATTATTAGAATAAATCCAAAGTTATATAAAAGCAAATGTACTATTTTAACCAAGTGGGTTATTATTATTATTATTATTAAGTCAAATACACATAAATCTTGGATACATTCATGCATATGCGGGGTACAATGTGCTGATTTTTTTAAAATACAATCTAATGTGATTACATTTAACCAATCAACATAGCTTATTTTTACTCCAGAAACTGACATTTAAAAATCAATCATATAATTTACCACACTAATAGAATAAAATAAATAAATTATATGGTCACCTCAAAGATAAAGTTAAAAACTGGATAGGATTTTATTAGCAAATCTTCAAATACTGTGTACACAAGCACAGGTGCACACACAGAAACACGTACATATTCCACCTGTCAATTCTAGATTCCACATGTGAATTTTCAAAGTCCTAGTGGAAAGGTTTAGATTCTAGAACTCATTGGAATGACTTTGGAAAGGATGATTTCAAAGACGGAGTAGAAAAGATAATCCACTTGCCAGAACAAAGCAGATGTTGGGAATATATTTAGTGAAACTTTTGGGTGAAAATGCTACTTCTAGTAAGATAAAAATGGAAATTCTAAGTGAGTTCACACCTGTTTCCTCAGATGGAGCCCAGGAAAGTGATCAAATCTGGAACAGAAATGACTACAGACAGCCCTGAAAGAGCCTGGGAGTTCGATCCAGCACTTTCTGGCCAGGAGGAGCACTCCTGTATAACACGGTGTGGGAAAGAGCCAGGCTTCTCGAAGCTGGGGTAATGTGGTTGCAGCCAAAATATCTGCTGTACCAGGAAAAGGCAGACGAGGGAGAGCTGCAGAGAGAGGCACCTACCCCATGGCCAAAGACAGACTGCAGATTCCTGCCTGGACTGACAGCTGAATCCAAACATGAACCCTTGAGTCTGTTACAGCGTGTTATGCGTGACCACCTGAATACGTTGCTTCCAGCTCCACCCTAAAATCATGGCACATGCAAGACTTGTGTTGGGTAGCTTATTCCAGAACTTTGAGTGAGCTGGTGGGTAACCCTGCATTGACGATTATGTTTTTAATCCAAAATTTCTTTCTTTCCTTTTTTTTTTTGAGGTAGAGTTTCACTTTGTTGCCCTTGTTGGTAAAGTGCCATGGCATCACAGCTCACAGCAACCTCCAACTCCTGGGCTTAAGCAATTCTCTTGTCTCAGTCTCCCGAGTAGCTGGGACTACAGGAGCCCTCCACAATGCCTGGTTATTTTTTGTTGCAGTTTGGCTGGGGCCAGGTTTGAACTCGCCACCCTTGGTATATGGGGCCGGTGCCCTACTCACTGAGCCACAGGCGCTGCCCTAATCTGAAATTTCTAATATGCTATGTCTTAGTTAGAGAAAAAAAATAAAAATGAATATATACATTGCACACACCTAACTGTATGGACCACGCTGGGAGCCAAAGATACAGGTATGGTTAAGGGCCAGCCTGAAACCACTGTGGAACGGCAATGTGCAGTCTTAATTAGAGACATGATCTAGGTCAAGGGACAGCCAGGGGTGAGGAATAAGGGTGCAGTTTAGGAGCAGAAAAGAGCTACTGCCTGGAGGTTTGGAAGTTAGATTCTTATGCTGTTAGTACCACCTAATGTGGACTTGTGAGACCCAGGCCTCGTCCACTCATTCATGTAAAAGATGTAAAAGGTTTGCTTCATTTGATTTTTAAAATGTGTTTCTCATTAGCCTGACAAATAGGAATAGTCCAGTGTTCTGCTAGGTGTTGAGTGCAGCCCACACTGAGCACTGCTCCCTGTTCTGTGTCTCAGGTGCCATGTCCCCATCACCACCCTTGCCCCTCAGCACAGCACCCGCTAGGGCCTCTCAACTAACCCTGGAGCTTCGCAGATTTCATCTTAGGGTTGCACCACCAAGCGGTTAAACATTGATCCCAGAAAATCAGATTCATCAGGAGAAACAAGGTCACGTGCTCAACTTTTCAGCTATTCTCTGCCTTTAAATGGGTGGGTGACCCTGGGCAATACCAACTGACTTCTTCAACTCTGATCTACGAAATGGGTACATGGCCCCCACACTACTGATATTGGGTTAGCCTACTGAAACTTCAAAAGTAGCCCAGTTCTTCTTTGTATATCATTAATTATCAAAATATGGAAGTCAGTATTTGTCATCCTAAAATAGGAATGGCCCATATGTTGGGATTTAAACATAGAATATAGTTTGCATGTCTCACTCCCCTTCCCAACAAATTTATCCCCTCTGGGCTGACATATTTTTTTGTTTTCTCTGAACTTGGAAATAGAACGTTTGGGGCTCTGAGACTCCTCTTGTTCCCTTCTTTAATGGGAACAGTGTAACATTCACTTCTATTTTGGACAGAGACCTTCTGTTTTGAAAGTTTGGGGGAGAGAAAGGCCTGCGGCCCTTTGTCAATACAGCATATGTTAGTGCAAAGCAGAATTAATTTTCTGAAAAAGAGGATACACTTGGCTTCAACTTTTCAAGGTGCTATAGCGGTGATGTTCAACTGGTGTGCCACGGCACAGTGGCGTGCAGTGAGAGGATTTTGGGTGTGCCAATTTAATAACAATTAAATTATTTTTGAAAGAAATTCAAAGCACAGTAAGCATATTCTTCTTTTTCACTTTTTTTTTTTGATCAATGTAATTTAAGTGTGCCATGGAAGTTTAGCTATAGGTTCAAGTGTGCTGTGAGATACAAAAAAAAGCCCGAGAAACACTGTGTTGGATAGCCTAGGACAGATGGTGTTGCCAGGAAGGTCCGGGAAGCTGGTTCTATGCAAGAGTAATCCAGTGGTGCAGAAAGGATCTGGGCTGAGATTTCTTTGTCAGGGGTCTAAGTGTGAAGGGGAGTTGGCAGCTTATAGGGGTTATAGGGTGCCCTGCAGGGTGCTCCTTGGAGGAGGCTACGGAGCTGAGGGCTCTGGTGTCAAAGAAGAGAGAAAGCTGCAGACTCAGACACGGGCAGAGGCACCCACTACCAAAACGGAGGCAGCATTTTAACTCACTGGCTGCTAGTTTCTCTGATTAGTCTTGGGCAGAGCATAGACTTGAGAATCGGACTTGAATTTCCAGCTGTGGAGACATGGGCACATCTGTCTTCTATAAGCCTTATTTTCTCCTTCTGTGTAATGGGAATAATAATTATTAATGATAATTTGTTGTGCATAATACATACGGGAAACACGTAGTACATGCATGGAAAAGTAGAAAGCACAAAGAGGCTCCTTTATGATGGTGACCGTTGTTACTCAGTGGCAATTGTTACTATGAAAATAGCGGCAGCCTCTAAGGAAAATACAGACCATCTGGCTCTGAACATCGCACCTGATGGTCATTTTTGATCAATCTAAATAGCATAACTATTCTCTTCACTTTTCACTTATTAACCAACCAATCACTGCTCAGGAAATACAATTATTTATCCTTTCCTCTGATAACATGTGGTTAGCTTGCTGAATACAGCTGTGTAACATGGAGTCTGCACAAGCTATACATAAGTGTGTTTCAGGTCATACACATGTAACTAGCTATAAAATTTGAATCATATATTTGGAGTTTTTTTTCAGATAGTCTCACTATGTCACCCAGGCTGAGTACAATAGCATGATCAGACCTTACTGCAGCCTCGAACTCCTGGGCTTAGATGATCCTCCTGCCGCCCTCTCCCAGTACTTTAGACAATCCTCCTGCCTCCTCACTCTCCCAAGCGCCTGGGACTGCAGGCATGTGCCACCATGTGTGGCTAATTTTTACCTTTTTAATTTTTGTAAAGACAGGGTTTCACTATGTTGCCCAGGCTGGTCTCAAACTCCTTGCCTCAAATGATCTTCCTGCTTCAGTCTCCCACATTGCAGGGATTACAGGCCTGAAACATCACTTCTGGTCACTTTCTTAGGCTTTAATTCGACTTCTCTAATTCTGAAGATGCGGAAAATAAGACACTGGGAGTTAAAACACAGAATCAGAAGTCCTCAGGTCCAGAAATGACCTCAGAACTGTAAAGATCTGACTGCAGATTGCATTCCTCCTACAACATCCCTGACGAGACTGTTTCCTAAAAACCGACTACTGCAGAGTCAGTATTCCACTGTCTAGAAGGGCCAGAAGGTTGAGCAGTTTCCTTTTAGCAGTGAATGGAAACTCAGCCTCCAAAGCTTTCAGTGTCATTCCAGCTCTGGGCTCCGTAAGGACGAGGCTGCCCCTTCTCCCACATTCTGATGCCTCCATCATTTCTCTACAGCCTTGTTCATTGCTGGGCCTTGCTTTTTTTTTAGGACTTTTCACTATCTTCTTCTCCATGCTGGGCTTATGCTCTGACGTGGGCCACTATGTGGGGAACAGAAGTGGACAATGGGGATTTAGCATCACGTCAAACCTATGTGCTCAGATGTCTGATTTGTGAAATGGTAATACGAGTGTCCACCTCACAGGCATACCGGGAGATGATGCAGCAAACTTGCCTATTTCTTTGCTTTCTCTTCTTTCTAAACCCACCTGATGTAATCAGAAATGTACTTTTAACTGAATTAGGGAGAGAGGATTGGCGGAGATCCAGGCGTTAGGTATTTTTCCATGGTTAAGGATAAAGGCCAACATTAAAAAATGAGTAAGAGAGAAAGAAAAATCTGTTATGTTGCATTCATATTTTTTCAGAAAGCTGTTGCATAATTATATTGCCTCCAAGCTACATAATTAGCACTTATAATTTTTGTTCCCTTAGACATAGTAGTCTCTTTGAGTTTTAACAAATTTTAAATTTAAACACTATGTATATGGCCTATTATGTTTATAAAACTAAGGGGAGAAATAAAAACACAATAAAGCCACAGTTTAAGTAGGGACCATAAGAGATCCTCTTGAGTGATCTCCCTTTCTCTCACCCCTGGTTGCAAGGTAAAAGGGAGATCTCATGGTGGGAGATACTTTTTTTATTTGGCTGTGTTTCCTGTTCTCTGAAAGTCACAACAAGTAAGCCCTTATCAAATGGTTTGAATATTTTAATTTTTAAAGCAAACTACGTTGAGGATCTAAAAGTACCAAACATAGTGATGACTGTGTTTGATTATTTTTCTTTCTGTTGTGATACTAACATGATCCCAATGTCTGAGAATGACAGGCCCCTGCAGCTGCAGGAAAGGAAGCAGTCAGGGAGACAGGGCACACCTGCCTTCTCCTTGGCCTGTAACCTGAGTCCTGGTCTGGGTCAAAGACTCCTATGCTTGCTGGGCTGAGGTGGGCATAAGAGCGTGTCCCTCCAGGGTGCAAGTAGACAACACCCCTATCACTTAGGATGGATCATCAAACCCCATTCTATAGGAGCCTGAGATTGTGTTGTTTGAGGCTTCTGATCTCAGGGGCTGGGACTCTCAATGAGGACAGAGGGCTAGAGGGAAAGAAGTTTCTGGTCCCTGGTGAAGGTGGAAATCACAGAACTTATCAGGACTTCCAAGTGGATATAAGTGTTACGAGGAGCTGAATCCCACAGCAAGAAAAAGGAGAAGCGGGGCAGAGCAATTGCATGTCAAACCAGGCACTGGGCAGAAAGCCGGTTCCGTGCACCCGACTGGGTGACCTGGTGACCACTTCTCCAGCTCAGAGCTGGTGGACTCCATTCTCTCAGGGCCACGGCATATCTTGCCCATGACTGGGAGCGGAGTCTATCTGCACAGTTGGGCAGGCTTCCCAGGCTCTGGGACTTGATAGTGAACTTCTGTCTGTAGCTAGCAGAACCCGAGGCCAGCTGAGGCAGAGGCGGATTGTCTCAAGCACCCAGGTGTTGGGCCAGGGGACTGGAACTCACAGAATAGCTTTTGCTTAAAGATAAGGGGAGGTCTCGGCACATGGCTCTGATCTGCTTTTCCTTTAACCTCTTACTCCTTCCCCTGCTCAGATAACACGCTCACAACAGGGTGCCAAAGATTAATTATTTAGTGTCAGCGGAGGGCGGTATTTTTGATGATAAAGAGTTCCACATAACCGATAAGTATTATTATAATTAGAGCACTAAGCAGATACATTTATCCTGCATCTACTAATTAAGCAGGGAAGTAAATTAATTTTTCCCTATCCATGCTCCTTTTGCTTGTTGGTTATGTTTATATCAAGTACAAGGAGAAAGCCTTATCTGTTTCAGTATGGATTATATATGCTGCCCTCCTCTGTCCAACCAATTTAGATAAAAGTGGATCCACCCTAGAGAAATTTCATTTGGGGGAGTGTGGTAGGAGGAGGAGATAAGGCCTACTTGTCTAAATGAGTTATAAATAGCAGGCAAATAAATAGAAAGTCCCAGCTGCTGTGCTGTTGGGGGAAAAAATGTTTTTTTTTTTTTTTTCTTTCTGTTACTGTATAATTAGAATGAGTCACTGTCCCCTTGGCTGGGTGTGCATCAGGCTGAGGAGGAGGAGGTGTAGAAGACAACGGCTGGGCTCGTAGCTGGGAGGAAGACAGCCAGGCCTGGGGCTGAGGAGGGTGCTGCTCTGAGTTTCCAGGAGACAAGAAGCTCAGAACAAATGGTGTGCAAACAGCTCACAGGGCGAGCTGGGAAGAAGTGGTAAACATCACTGTCCAGGGCGCCCTGCAGACAAGGTGCTGTGGGTGCAGGTACGGGCTGTGTGCTGCTTGCATTTCATCGCCTCTTTGAAGCCCCATTCAGCATGGTCTTCCCGTCACTTATCCCTGTTGTGTGTACCATCTAGGGGGTGTTCTCTTAGTCCTTGGAGGTGTCCATCCTGGCAGTGTCCATGGCAGCTTCATTTCGACTCTGGCCTACAGTCGCAACCCAGAGAAAGCCTCTCTAAGTCTGGCTCTGTCTGAGCAAACCCTGCTCTACTCTGGTGTTACTAGAGTGGGGTGCTACTCCCGTGCTACTGGGAAATCATTCTCCTGCTCGACACCATCCTCCCTGTCTGCCACTCTGTGTGCCCACTCCACACACTCGCCGACATTCATGCAAAAACAGCCCAGCTCCAAGAATCAGCAGAAACTCTACTGCACTGTCTCGAGCCTCCTGCCAGGATAAATTGCCACCCATTTCTGCTCTGCCACTGTTTCACCATGCTGAGCACTGAGCCCCCACTGCAACACAGACAGGGCACAGATTAAGGAGGGATGAGGCAAGTACCCAGTGTCCAGAACTTAAGGAGGTGCTCGTTTTCAGGTACTGGCAGTGCACTTTTATGTGCCTGAATATAAGGGCCCACTTAAGTCCTGTTCTGGGTGCCTGACTTGCCTTATTCTAATTAATCTGCTCTCTGCTCTAGGGCTCATTCAAGGAGATACAGTAGGCCAGATAATGGCCTCCAAAGTTGTCCAGGTCCTAATCCCAGCAACTTGTAAATATGTTATCTTACATGGCAAAAAGGGGTTTGATTAGATTACGGATTGATCAGTTTATGTTTTTGAGACAGAGAAATTGCCCTGGATTTTCTGGGTGGGCCCTAAATGTAATCACATGTATCATTACAAGAGGGAGGCAGAGGAACAGTTGATTTCAGGATCATGAGACAAAAGGCATTGTTGTGACCTGAGCAGAGAGACCAAAATTTGAAGATTTTGTGGCTTTGAATGTGGAAAAGAGCCTCCACCCTTGGAACATGGACAGATGGACAGATGGACAGCCTCCAGAAGCTACCACAGGCAAGGATGTGGTTTCTCCCTAGAGCCTCTGTGGAGAGTGTGGCCTTGCGGACACTAATTTTGGCCCACTGGAACCAGAACTGTAGGAGAACCAATGTGTGTGTGTATTTTTAAAAGCCACAAACATTTTGGTATCTTATCACAGCAGCCATAATAATTAGACGGGCCCAGCTTCCCTCTACCCTTGACTTCCCCCACACTATCTAGGATGCTTGTGATCATGTACCCCAAGCTGAGAATAGGTTATAAGGTCACAGATCACTCAGCCACAGAGAGCATAGTCTAATTCTTGGCTTCCCCTCACACTCTGACTTCCAAATCTTTAGCCTATTGACAGAGATTTGGCCTTTGCAACTCCAAAGCTCAGGACTGACACAGGTGGTGGAGGAGGAATGCCCGGGGAATGGGGCAGGGGAAGAAGGCTTGGTAAATATCACCATGTACTTTATCTCCACAAAGGCAGTAAACAAGCGATTTTATACCCTAAGATATTTACTTAATCAAAGCAACCCAGTTCATCTTCAATATGCAAATAAGCGAACAAAGTATGAGAGGGTTAACTTATTTTTTCTAGTCTTATAGTTCATAAACAGCACAATGGGAATTCTCTTTCGTTCTGATGTGGATTATCTCCTTCAAACCAGGAATTTAGAGCCCCCTCCTGGAGTTTGCAGGATCTGGAACTTATCTGCCACCTGCAATGAGGCCCAGACTACCACCTGCAAGGCAACCCATTTTGCATTGCCCCGCCCACTGTTAGTTACAGGTGGTATAAAGTTAAAGCCTTGGCAAGGACTAGGAGGTACTCTGTGATGTAACCACTGGCCTCAGTGGGCCTGGCTGGTCTATTGTCATCACACTGTTCCCCATGCCCACCCAGACTCCTGCACTAGCTCTTGTCACATTGGTAGACTCATGCATCTCCATCTCCTTAGTTTTGTAGACACACACCTGCTCTTCATTTGTCCTGTAAGTACTGAATCAAAAGCGCCCTCCTTGACTAAACTTCTGAAGCCCTTTGGGCAGAATCAGGATGTCCACTTCTGCCTTCCAGAAACCCTATCTCATTGCTCCTTGATTATTTACTGTCTTTCTTCCCACAACAGACAGAAGCTGCATCTTACTAATTCAGTATCTTTTCCCTAAAGCAACTGGCACTGTGCCCAGTATATAAAGGTCACTCAATAAATACTGGTTCATGAGTGAACGAATTAACACATAAATATAATAAAGTAGGATGTTATTAGTGAAAGAAAATTAATTCTAGTATCTCCAAACAGCACCATCTAAGATTTGCCCCGGGGTGAGATAAAGCCTAAGAGAATATTTTAGAGGATAAACTCCAGCCTGACCCTTTGGAAATGGGGTGAGAAAGGACTGCAATGATTTCTCCCTTCTTAGTTTTTACATTTCATTTCAGTAACTACATTCCATCTCACCCACAGTGGAGCTGTATGTCTCATAGAGCACGCCGACATAGAATGAGTGTGCCTAGGAGATTATGCGGGGAATTGAAGAGGAACATCAATTTGCTTGGGCCTGGAAAGAAAAGTTTTGTGGTGAGAAAAATCAGTAATGTGACTCTTCCCCTGAACTCAGAGGTAGACGAATGGATGAATCTAAGTAGTGATGCTTTTAAAACATTCAAGAGAATCTAGGGAAGCAGAAGAAAAATTTTGACCTGAACCTGGTGGAGGCAGGGGCAGGGAGGGGAGAAGTCTGAACAAGGAAACATCATTTGCAAAGCTCCTTTTTCTTGTCTTCTTCAATTTTATTTTCCTCACTTCTACTAAGAGCTTGGCCTAAGGTGTACATGGTTCAAGAAACTCATATTCTAAAAGTCTTGCCCCTTCATCCTTTTATCCTCATGATTATATGTTAGTCCAAAAATTCTGCAATTGTAAAAGTTGGGAAGTCTTGGGGGTTGTGGGTTGAGGGGATACCAGCAACTGACTGAGGAATATGTTTCAACCTTTGATGGTAGAAAAACAAGTCCTACAAAATGTGTTTGCCTTAAGAATAAGTCAGTACCGTAAAGACAGGAGGATTTTCTGTTTCCTGGATTAGCAGAAATAAGAATGTGTGTAAATCAGACAGAGGAGGTGAAGAGCATGACCTGTGGGGTCAGAGGGGCACTGTGCTTACATCTCAGATCTGTCACTCATTTACAGAGAGACACCCCAGCCCTGACTCACTGGAATCACAACCATTGGGTTCTCCTTTCTCTGTAACCATTTGTCTGCTAGTAGCAGAATTACTACTCTGTAGTATGTTAGTGGTTTATTATATGCTTTATTAGTTCAATATTATACCACTCTCTTTGACCATTTTCCTGGAAGCTAATTGTAAAATTTTTCTAGATTAATTTATAGATTGGTTAGATAGCATTGAATTGTGTTTGCAGTGAACCATCATGGGTCTTCACATCTTTGCTGGGTTCTTCCATTGTAAAACCATAATAGAGATTTGTGTGTATGTACACATATGTGCATATATGTATATGTATGTAAATTCATATGTACATGAGTATGTTTGTGTTTATAAACATGTCCTACAAGTGGTTTTTACATTGTTGTCAGCACCTAAGCAGTGGTCATGGTTTTTCTGGAAATCTTAAAATTTTGGAAATAGTCATATTCAAAAAGCTATCATTTTTGGCACTGGCATGTGCTCCATGAAGGAGTTTTATTTCAAGGAGCAGAAGTGCTCTCAGAGAAGTTTAAGGAAACAGGAGGTTGATTTTAAAAATGGGTGTATCTTGGAAAGTGTGGCCAGGTCTTATAGGACTGTCAACCATTTAGGCTGACTTGATTGTCTATCATTAGCTCTCCCTATTTTTGGGAACATATGGCCTCTTGCCCCAGTGCAAATGGCTTCTTTTTCAAGGCTCCTAATTTCTCGTATGGTTTTTGTGTTTTTGCCCCCACGTCTTTGGTTTATACATGACATGGTTTTAACCAACTCTGACACCATCTCTCATTCCAGCTCCACATGTTTTGCAAAGCAGAAGGTTAGCATATTTTTGGTTTTACACAACAACATTTAATTACAAAAAAAGAGAGAGTTTTATTAGGTTGGCCCATCATCTATGGACTAGGGTACATTCAAGATGAGGGTGGTGGCATATTTTTTGTGATTGATAGCATAGAAAGTCAAAATGCACGGTCCAACCTTTTTAAAAAATGGAAATTTTAACAAAAGACTTTTAAAATTGCTCTGAATCTTTGATTCATAAATGCTACTATCTGGACTGTAGAATAAGAACATTATGCTGAATTCAGAAACAAACAACCATAAAAATATTTAATGAAGCATTGACAAAAGTGCAAAGGAAAGGTAAGTTCTAAATCCTTAGCAATAAAGAGCACTTGATGACCCCTGAACACAATCTCCTTCTGATTTTTATATATCATAATTTTATTTTTGATACATAATATATGTACATATCAGGGGGCACGTAGATAATTTAATATGTCCATACAATTTTTAAAAGTCAAATCAATGTAATTAGGGTATCTATCATCTTAAATATTTGTATTTTCTTTATGCTAAGAATATTTGAGCTGTTATGTCTTAGCTACTTTGAAATATACAATAGATCATTGTATATTATTTAACCATTAGATGCTTAAACATGATGACCATTCCATAAGTTAGCTAAAAACAAAATATGTAAAACTGGACCTACAATAAATATAAGAAATATTTAACAATAAGCATAAACTTAAAAATTTACTGCAACAAAATATTGCACCAGATCACATAGGTATATAAACCTATGTTTTAAAATATCTTTCTTATGTTTTGCATATATTACAGATTATTTATTAAGAGTTTCAATTATTTTATACTAAAAATGGGCCCTAAGTTCTATAACTCTCTGGATTCCTCTTCCATTTTAATTCCTGCATTAGATTAGAAACATAAACCGAGTCGTGTGAACATAAGAGCCAACAGCCAATAGGCAGAATTATGCTGATACAAAGTTCAAGAAGTAAACTGGTGTACTCCAATTTGTGGTAAGAAAAATACTCCAAACAAAACTTTCATTTTGCCAAATATCAATTAACCTCAGGCTCTTTTAGATATGTTAACACTTTTTTTTTGTCAGCCAGAGATAAATGATGATTACTCAAGTCTGCATGTTTCCAAACCCTCATTAAACCTTCTATTGAAGTTCTCCAAATGACAGCATTTGAGAGATGCGTTCTGCTGCACAATTAAAAGAAACCTTAGAAAATATCATTGATCACTTTCTTCTTCTTGGGAAGAAAAACTTAAATATAGCTATTGGAGCTCCATCAATATAGTCTAAAATAGTAACCAACCAATCTGGCAGAATTTTTAAGCTGGTCTCTGAAAAATCCTGGTGATTATTTTGCATTATAATAATGTCCCCTACCCTTCTCTTATCCTATACGCATTATCCTAAAAAGCCAGCTTCATTGTTTATGAAACGAATAAATGCATGTACTTGTATTTATTATCTGAATACTCCACTTGGAAAATAAAGTAAATTTAATGTCATTGGAAAGAAAGAAATACCAATATTACACTGTTACATGATAAGTACCACTTTTGTCTTTGTCTTTACATATCATCCATGCAATTGTCATATGCAAAGTTTTATTTAATTAATCCATGTATCAATGGATGAATTCATGTTTTCATCATTCACTCAACTAATATTTCTAAAAAGGCCTAGAACTATGGAACACCTAGAAAACAATAAAATTATTAGAAGATCTAAACAGAACACCCTTCAATCTCTGGGTCCAGGTAATCCTCTAAGTGCTGAAGGTATAGTAGTTAACAAGGTAAAGCCAAGTCTTAATTCAACTTAGTTTTCAGTGATGGACATATAATAAAGAAGTATGCACAGAATATGCATTATATATACATATTATTTATGTCACATATAAATATGATGTATACATAAGTATATCTATGATAATTACCAGAACATATATAATTGACATAGTATGTACATATATGTGTATGCACACATTCACATATATGTTTTATATGTAAGTATGAATGTAGTCCTATTGGGCCACACACCATGGAGACTGTGATTGCTAGGATGGGTTTGAGAGTCACATTAACATGAATTGAAACCCTGGTTAGGTTACAAACCAGCTTCATGAACTTAAGCAAGAGACTTCTCTGAACCTCAATTTCCTCATATGGAAAAAAAGAACTATCTCATTTAGGTTCACAGTAAGACCACATGACTAGTATTGTATTATTAGTATAGGAGCTCAATAATTTTGTATATGAGAATAGTTCTAACATACATATGCTTAGGTTTATATAAATACTATTACATATTTGTGAGATTATATGTATATAATCTCACACACAAACATACCACATATGCCATAAAAACAAATAAAATAGACTAAGAAGATTTTTAAAAAAGCTTCAGAAATCCTTTTAGCAAGGATTTTCCCTCTGACAAGCTGGTATTTGAGCAGATACCTAAATAAAATGAGAATACTAAGGTATGCAAATAAATGAGGAAAAAATTCTGAGGAAATAGAATAGCAAGTGCAAATAAGTTCAGGTAGAAGAAGGTTAGGAACTAGAAAGAGTGTACTATTCATATATGCTATTTGCTTTTATTTATTACCAGTATGGAAGAGCTCACATTCCATATTGTATAAGAGTGCAAAATATTTGTGCATGTCCAAAAAAAATTTAAGAGAGAATTGCCAAGGAACACAAAAGTTGTCCCACACCTGACTCTTCAAGAAAGAAATGATATGTGAAGAAAATCTCCATTATTGAAATCTCCTTTCTGGTCCACCAAGAAGAAGAACGTAGAAGTTACCACTTCATTCTAACAATTAAAAAACTCTGAAAAAAACTGAGAAATTAACAAGTCTTCTTTTATCCGTCAGAGAAATGAGGTCACAAAGTAAACCACTCCCCTAAAAACTGGAAAGACACACAGTAAATACTACATGACTTACTTGAGTAAAAACTACCAAGCCAAAACCTCTTTAGGAACTAATATCAGAAAAGAAAAAATTTTAATTGATGAATTACTGGAAGCTCAGTGTGGGACAAATAAAAACTCAAGAGAGACACAGTTATGGAGAGGCACCCACACTTTTGGAAGTGTTAATTCCAGGAGCTATATTAGGTTTGCAAAGTGAATAGCAGAGAAAATTCTCCTCGTGCTTTTGGCAGGGAGAGGGGCATTATAAAATTATTATACTTATATTATAAAAGTATTGTAAAACAGGCCAGATCATTCTGTTCTACTTACAGAAGACCTACCCTCAAAAGAAAATGTTCTTACCAGATGGTAACCTACTGAGGTTTTATCAGAATGCAGCTGATCTGGGGGAAGAGAAAATACCCAATATCAGCCTCATTTAGCCTTCTCCAGTGGAAAAGAAAAATATGCAACTACAGCCTCTTTAGCTATCCTGTTTTGCCAAAGGGGGTGAAAAACTTCAAAATCCAAAATGACTGAAGATTGCTTGTGATATAATTTATAGACTAGGGACATAGACAGAGACCTACTTTTAGGACTATCATACCACCACATCACTTAAGACCTATTTACTACTGTTCCTTTTACTCAGTATATCATGTCCACCTTTCCATAGATAATTACAAGGCCTACTACAAGGCAAAAACAAAGTTTGAAAAGATAAAACAGAAAGACAGAAATTCTAAGGAAGATAATAATAAAAAAAGAATATTAGAGATCAAGAACACTATAACAAAAGTAAAAAATATCTTTGGTTTATTAGTAATCTAGACACAGCTTAGGAAAGAATCTCTCAGCTTGACAAGATCTCAATAGAAATTTCCAAAACTGAAAACATAGAGAAAAAAAAAGACTAAAAAACATCAATAGAATGTCAAAAACATATGGGATAACAACAAGCACAAACACAATAACAATAATACAAGGAAAAGAAAAGGAAGAGAAGAAATATTTGAAGTGATAATGACTAAGAATTTTCCCAAATTAACATCAGACACCAAACCACTGATCCAGGAAGCTACAAAAACATCAAGCACTATAAATAAAAACAAAGAAATAAACAGACCTCTAGATAGTCAATATTCTAATTGTATGTAATCAAACAAAAAGAAAGAAAAATCTTTAAAGAAGCTGTGTTTGGAGGATTTCCCTATAGGGAAGTAAGACAAAAATTACATGTGACTTCTCCTCAGAAACCATGCAAGCAAGATAATGAAGCAAGATTATGGTGTTATATAATTAAAATGTGATAAGGAAAAGAAAAGAGCCACTAGCCTAGAATTCTTTACGTTCCAACTTTATGTTTCAAAAGTAAAGGAAAAAAAAGAACTTTTTTCAGGCAAATATTGAGAGCATTTGCTGACAATAAACCTGCCTTGTAAGAATTGTTAAAATATGTTTGAGAAATAAAAATAAAATAAAGTCAAAGGCATGTGGACCCTGTTGACCAAGGGAACCCCCTAAAAAAAGCTTAAAACTTAGTTCCTGGCTATACTAGGAAGGAAAGTCTGGCACAAGTTGTTACATATCCTCCCTGATTAATTGCCATGGAGCTTTCTTCTGTAAGGGCTAAACAGAACCAGACTTTGGAAATATTCACCCTAGCACTGATTTCAACCACTGAATGTGGCTCCTCCCTTTTGCAGTGTCAGCACTATATCTGACCAGCATTTCCTTCTGATAAGAAGCCATAGGCGATAGCATGGTTCTGACCAGTCTATAGAGGATGCACAGAGAGAGTTTTCATATTCTCTGATTCATCTTTTGACCTCAGAAAGTCATAAATTCCAGCATCTGATCATGTTAAGGCCACCATTTTCTTAATATGAACCTGCGTGGAGTGCAATTGCTCATGTAGTTGTTTTTCCTTTAATCAATATTCATGGTTATTCATATAGCTTATTAAATATGTATATTGGGCCACCATGATCAGCATAGATTCCTGTAACTTTACCCCACTCTCAAATGCTGGTTTTGGTTTTGGATCAAGGCTCCATTTCCCACCTACAGTTTGTGGTATTCTTTTTCAATCTTCCTATCTAAGATTATAGATTTTGTAAATTTGGGGAGGTCAACAAGTTATCAAGAAAGAAGAAAAATGATATGTCAAAAATTTGAATATGCATAATGAAAAGAAGAACATAGGACAATGAATAAAGAAAGTTACAAAAGTTACTCTTAATTGATGTAACAGATATATTTGTTCAAAATAATAATAGCAACAATTTATTCGATTATATATATGCTATATAATATTTATCTATATATACTTATGTATATGTGAAATAAATGGCATCAATGATACAAAGATTAGGAAAGAGAAATGAAAAACATTTAGTTATTATAAAGTACTTTTACTATCTATGTAGCAATACAGTGTTATTTAAAAGTGGAATTGGATGAATTGTAAATGTATGTTATAAACTCTGGGACAATCACTAATAAATTATAATCAATTTACGAAAAAAGAAATCATATAAAGCACTGCAAAAAACCACGAAAGATGAAAAAAGAATAGAAGACAAAAATAGAAACATAGAAAAAGGATAAAAAATAAGACAAATAACAAATATGGTGGATATGAAAGTACTTATATTAATAATCACTTTAAACATCAATCATTTAGGTACACCAATTAAAACACAAAGATTGTTAGGAGGTTCAAAGTCCCAAGATCTAACTATATGCTGTCTACAAGGAACTTACATCAGATATAAAGATACACATAAATTAAAAGTAAAGAAATGTTTAAAAATGCACCATGCTAACATCGATCAAAAGAAAGTGTAATTACCCATATTAGTTTTAGAATAATCAGAATTTAGAGTAAGCAAACTTATCAGGGATAAAAAAATGATAAATAAATCAAAACTCCAAGAAGACATAGCAAACTTTAATGTGTATGTCAGATTATGTGAAAACATATAAATCACAAATGGATAGGACTACAAGGAGAAGTAGATGAATCCACTATTATAATTAGATGCTTCAAAATCCCTTTATCCAAAATAGACAGATTTAACAGCCATATATTAATAAGAAAATAGTTGAACTCCACAACATCGTCAATCAAGTGAAGATAATTGATATCTTTAGACAACTTTAGCCAACAATGTAATACCCATTTTTGTCAGGTTCATATGGAACATACACTTAAAATTTAAAAAGTGGAATCACACAATGTCTTCTCTAAGATCACAGTGAAATCAAAATAGAAATCATAACACATAGGAAGATATTAAATTGTGTGGGATGTAAAGTCTTTGTCTAGATTTTTCTGGTATGTGACGTCCAATTGTTCCAACATCATGTATTGAGAAAGCTATTTTTTCTCCATTGAACTACTTCTGTTCATTTTTCACAGATAACTTGACCATATTTACCACATTTAAGTCCTTGTTTTTTGTTTAGTTTCTGCTTGTAGGATACATCCAGTTCTGTCAGAGAGATGTTGAAGAATATCATTTTACTCAGATCAGTTAGGGTTTAAGTATCTAGGAGTATTTAAATTGGGTGCATAGATGTTTAGGATTCAAATGTCTTGTTGTTTTGTTCCCTTGGCCAGTATATGATGTCTATTTTTGTCTTTATTTTTGTTGGTTTAAATCCAATTTAAATAAGATTGAAAATAAGATTGCAACCCCTGTGTTCTTCTGATTTACATTTCCCTGAAATATTGTTTTCCAATCCTTTGCCTTGAATCTCTTTTGTCCTTAGAGGTTAGATGTGTTTTCAGAAGGCAGTATATAGTAGGCTTGTGCTTTTTTTTATCCAGTCAGCCAGCCTGTATCTCTTCAGTGGGGAATTCAAACCATTCACATTTATTGATAGAATTGAGAAATACAGTGGAGTTCTGTTCATCTTGTTTTGTGGAGGTCTGGTTGCATAGATTTATCCCTTGCATCATTGTGAAAGCAAGGCTTTGTCCTTTAATTCCTGGGTATGTTTACTTTGCTAGTGGTCCATTTTGCTTGTCAGTGTGAAAAATGGGTCTGAGTACCTCCTGGAGAGCTGGTCTTTTTGTGGCAAATTTCCTGAATGTTTGCATGTCAGTAAAAGATTTGATTTCTTACTTAGCAAGATGCAGAATCCTGGGCTGAAAATTGTTCTGTTTAAGAGGGCTAAAGACAGATGACCACCCTCTTCTGCCTTGAAAAGTTTTAGCTAAAAAGTCTACTGTCACCCTGGTAGTTTTCTCTTTGCAGGTAAGAAGTTACTTATGCCTGGCCACTTCCAAATTTTTTGCTTTAATTTTGACTTTGGCCAAGTTAATTATGTGTCTAGGAGATGCTTTGTTTGAATTGAGTCATGCTGGGGTTCTGGATCTCTCACAATGCTTGGAAAATTCTCCAGCATGATTTCTTGAAGTAGAGCCTCTATGCCATTAGGACCTTATTCTTCTCTTTTAGAAATCCCTATGATTCAAATGTTCAATCTTTTGGAATAGTCCCATAACTCTCACAGAGAAAGCTCTGCCTTTTTTCTCTTTTTTTCTGCCTCTTTTGAGGTAGATTTTGAATGATTGAGTTAGTTAATTCAAAAGTCTTGTCTTCAATTTCTGAGATCTTTTCTCAGAATATACTCTTGCTGAGACAATAGAGGAGTAGAGTGTGTTTCGAATCTCCTTGAATGCCCCTTGTAATTCCTTAAGCTCTGTTACATCCTTCCTATTTATGTCTAAATCCTTGATGACTTCGCCTTAAATTTCACTGATTTCTTGAGACAGTTTTTAGACTTCTTTTGGATTTTTTTTCCATCCTCTCAATTCCATTCATCTTATTTGCTATTCATATTCTGAATTCTATAGCTGTCATTTCAACAATTTCTCTATGGGTGGAATTTTCAGCTGTATCTAGCTCCCTTGTAATCTCTTGGGAGAGTCAGTCTGCTCTGATCTTTCATGTTGCCAGGGTTCTTCTGCTGATTTGTCCCCATGTGTATTTTCAGTTTATATATATATTTATTATACTTTTAAGCTGGAATGTCAGATTCTTCCTAAACTGTTATTGAGAGATAATCTACTCAGGATACCATAGACAGCACTCAGGAGACCTGTTTGAAAACTAAAACTTGCTGGCTGAAATTAGATCCGGAGGCCCTAGGATGTGGAGCTCCTCACTGCCCCCACCCCTGACTGTTCAAATGAGCTGCTGTTTTATCTCCAAAGTCCCAGGTATGACAGATTGGAAATGCCAAAGCTTCTCTTCTCTGTGGTTAGGGTAGGGGGATCTCAGCCTTGCCTGTCTGCTTCTGGGCTTTCCTGGAGAGGGGTTGCCTGAGGCTAGGCTCATTCTTCTCCAAGTCAGCTGGAGGGGGGTTGGAAATAGAATCTCCAGGAGAGGCCCACTGGGAACAGATGCCAAAGAGAGCCACTCCAGCCAGTAGAGAGAGATCCCTCCCTACCAGGAGGAACACTGCCTCTCCAGAGTCAGTGCAGGCAAATCACTACTGCCTACCCAGCAGAGGGGTGGCAGGGTATATTCAGCTCACTGGGCCGCACAATGCAGAGGTCCCTCAGAGTTCCTCCCAGACACATTGCAGAGGCAGGACCTGTCTCTCTTTCCTCTCATGGCCAGCTAAGGATCCCACTGGTTGTTGGTAACAGACAGTGGCCTCTGTAACACTTGCTATGTTAGTTGCACTGAGTACTGGATGGGATCCAAAGAACTTTCACCTTCTTAGTGCCTGGGGTGGGGCTGCCCTCCAGGCTATCTGGACCAGGCTAGGATTGCAACTTGCTGTGGCTGTGGCTAGGAAGTAGACTACTGCAGAGGGCAGTCCGCATGGCAGCCCAAGAATGATGAGGGATAAGCTGTGGTCGCAAGGTAGCTGGAGTCAAAATTGCTCTCTATTCTGCCAGGCAGGATGAAGACCCAGAGGCTGATATGCCTAGATGCAGGAAAACTGGGACTTTTTGTCCCTTGTGGGTCCTGTCTGTCCTTTGTCCTTTTTGTCCTTTCTCTCCTATGGGGTGAGAGATCCTAGGTTCCTGTGCTCACAGATAGTGCCCCTGGTGAGGGAAGTGTCCCCTCCTTACCCTCTGTTCTCCAGGCTCCTCCAGTCTGATCCACTCCTGGACCTACCCTCTGTTCTTTTCCTTCCTCTTTCTTGTCTTTGCCCTCACAGTTTGTCTCAGTGGCTATGCCGAATGCTTTGATTTCTTCGCCTTGGGATCTACTCCTCACTGTTAACTACTCCAAGTTTGCTTCGATCCAATTTTCCTCCTCCTGGAGGGGAGCTTCTGATGAAAGCAGCCTCTAGTCTGACATATTGCCCCTCCCTCCAACTTGTCCATATTTATGTGAGCATTTTTCTAAGGTCTCCATTCTGTTCCATTGACATATTTGCCTACACTATTATTTGTACTTCATCACTTACAACATTATCAGAAATTTGTCCCAAGTACAAAGAAACCGAGAACATTTTCCAAGGAGGCTAAAGTTTCAGCTGTAAAATGAAACAAACAAGCCAAATGAACAGAGTTCCCAAGTAGCAGAAGATTCCATGAGCTTCAGCATCTGGACCATGCTCCTTTTTCTAACCCCCCTTGTGCTCCTTTAGATGCTCTTAAGCATTTAATGAGACAGACCACCTGGTTTTCACTGAGATCCCGAACTACTCACTCTCTCTATGCATAGCCTATGTTGTGGTTTCTCTGAAATGGGAAACTAATTGTAACCATTATTTAAAAAGGATATGTAATTATCATTTTAAAAGTCAAAATTTTGAATGCATGTCACTTTGGCAACTCTTTTTATTCATGGAAGCCAGATTGCCTCACTGAAAGATTGACGTGTCAATGAATTGAGAAATAGGGGCATTTCATAAAGCATTTCAACTTTTAAGCTGTTCTTGAAAAACATTTCTAGGCTTCCTGTTGAAAAAGGCTTTACTCCTGAATACCAGGTGGTCAATATCACCACAAAGAGATGTGATAAAGAAGAGGATTTACTGAAAGGTTAAGGAGAAGCAAGCCTCTTTGGATTCCATGATAATAACTTTTAGGATATTTCACATTATTGCGGGGGACTCCCAGGTGCTTTGTAGATTTTAACCCAGGTACAAGTCCTTGTAAGTTGAAGGACTTTTCAAAAACACTCCTAACACAGACATTTCATGTTTCTATCTTTCAGTATTTATGTTGTTGGTATTTATGGTACTCATTATTTTCATAGTCACTATTTCTAATATTCTGTATTTCTGTTTTAGGGAATTCCTCTATTTAATATTTTTATTAATAATATTTCTCTTATTTGGCATGTACAGTTATGAATTACTTTTTTTTTCTTTTTTTTTGTTCCTGTTGTTCCTAAGTTCTCTATACTTTTGTCTAACACTTAGGTCAAATGTACCTTACCCTAGTTTCCCCCAAGTCACTAGTTTAGATATATTGCCTTTGCAGAAATGCATCTTCCAAGAACTCCTAGAAATATATACAAGCCAGAGGAAATGTGAGTCTCACTACCATTTTTATTATGTGTTATTGAAAAAAGTGTCAATAAACTGATTATAGCCTCACATATGTTGTCATTGTTTATACAAAGGATAAAATTCTCACTAATCTACTATATTCTTGTCTGAAGATGCTGCAATGGAAGAAGAGGTTGAATGTCCTGGGCACCAGCTTCTCTCAGCTTCACAGTGACACTTCCATCTTTTACCAGAACGGCATAACTAACTGCCTGAGGATTCCTTTTTTGGAATACAGGTCACCAAAGTCAAGGGGTCTTCTGGTAGGTAGGTTATTTGAAGGGTATAACACAATGTATTGAGTTTATTATTATTGCCATCTTTACTAGCACAGATGTAGGATGCCTCCTTGCCCATTGTCCTTGATTATGGATTAATAGGCTGACTTGGGGCTCACTTAGAAGAGTCTGAGACTATGGAGGCCAGGCCACACAACCATATGATAGAGTTTATTTATTTATTTTTTTCTTTTTGAGACAGAGCCTCAAGCTGTCCCCCTGGGTAGAGTGCTATGGCATCACAGCTCACAGCAACCTCCAACTCCTGGGCTCAAGCGAGTCTCCTGCCTCTGCCTCCCAAGTAGCTGGGACCACAGGCGCCTGCCACAATGCTCGGCCACTTTTTGGTTGCAGCCATCATTGTTGCTTGGCGGGCCCGGGCTGGGGATTCGATGGGATTCCGCCACCTTAGGTGTACGTGGCTGGCGCCTTAGCCGATTGAGCCACAGGCGCCGAGCTGATAGACTTTATTAAACTTCACATTTTCTATAGTCCAGCAGTTATACCTATGCTGGAATGCAGCATATTTTCATTTTTTAAAATAAAACTTTCAAGACAATTGCATCTTTGAGAGGCTTACTTTGGTCTTTCTTGACTTTACATTACTATTTTAAGGTAATCGTATTTATCAGTCCTCTCAGGAGATCCCAGAGTAGTGTCTATCTAGGATTACAGGATGTCTTGCTTAGCTCCTGCATTTCTATAAGACTCGGTCTTAGTCTAACCATTTGACCTATTCACATCTGACTGTAATAAGTGAGTTCACGTTTTCTCTTTGTGAGTGTACAAAAATAAAAAGTCAGAATTCCAAATACATGTCACTTGAAAGAGATTTATCACTATTAACCAAATGGATATTTGAAGCAAAAATCTATATTTATTTTTAAAGCACTAAATGTCTAGGTATCAATCATAGATAAGTCCATAGCTACTGTTCAGCACATAGTCTGGGCCTTCCTATTTGTTCTAAGTCCTGCTGATTTAAAGAACACGGCCTAGGCAAGGCAATTAGAAGGTAGTTGTTGCTGAGGATATGGGTGTGGGGAGTTAGAATCCTTATCTAGAATGCCAAGGACATTTCACTTTTTGGAGTTAATAATTAGTGTCTGCAAAACCTCACTATGGACCCAGCCACTTTTCACTGATGAGAGAGGGAGAGAGAATGTTTGTTTGTTTCAAAGGAAAGGAGGTGAGTTGATACACTTTATCAATGACAGTCAGGAAAACAGTCAAGGTTAAAGTAAGGTACTAGCTGTTTTTCATTCAGGTCTGAGACGGACATTCACCCTGGTAGCCCTATGAAAAATGATGTCTTCTTTAGGAGTTAATGTCTTTTTTGCTGTTCTTTAGCTTTCACTGAACCAACCTTCCATTTTCCCTTTAGATTCCAACTTGAGGGGATATGATATCTTATTAATTTAGAGTGAAAAATGATAAGCTATATGCATTATTTAGATAAGTAGGAGTGAATTATTTTTTTAAGGTGTTAGGAAATCACTATAGCAATTGGGATGAATTGCCAAAGTTTTTCCAAATTTGATTTGAATCCTAAAGTTTTTGAAAGAAAGTAATTGGTGCTTTTTTATACTAAGGTCCAAATTATGGGAAGGACTATTTACTGGTTCCTATAGCCAGTGCATCTCCTGAAATTTGAATACATTTGGAAGAAGCTGTTATGTTTAGACAGGGAAGAGCTTTGACGTTTTAAATTTTGATGCTCTGAGTGCTTTGAACTTAATGAACCACAAAATAAATCTCTGTCCTTTGTTGAAATAATTCAAATTTGAATGGTGCGATTATGGATTGGGAATGTTTTCCAGTAACTTTTAAGAAAAGTCATTGCCTTTAAAATGATAGAGGATATAGACTTCCTATGGAAAAAAAGCAATTCCTGATAAGTTAATTTTTTTTTTCAGATAAAGTAGACTTTATTACAAAGAGTTTTGGAGAAGAGCAATTCCTGATGAGTCATTTTTTTTTTTTTTTTTAGATAAAGCAGACTTTATTACAAAGAGTTTTAGAGAGGAGAAGTGGGACTTCTCATAATCCATAAAACCCATAACAATCCTACATATAAATGCATCTAAGAGCAGAGCTTCTAAATATATAAAGCGAGCATTAACAATCTGGACAATTCTACAGTCATAGGTAAAGATTTTACCTGCATACCAGGGCAACTGATGGAAAGACTAAACAAGAATGTCTATTAAGATGTAGAGGATCGGAACAACACTATTAACAGATATTCTCTGCCATACTTTTCTCTCTCTTTTGATTCACATCTTCAGACGCTTTACAGGGGCCATTTCTGGTCTCCCAGACCCAGCAAGGAAGCTACTTAGGCCACTGCCCCTCAGAAAATAGTGGATGGCATCATCATGCGGGAGCCTTTCAAAGCTTCATTTATGGAGAAACTGAAGACTTATCTGTAGGTCTATAGTTACATCTTTTTATTTTTCCTCCTGAGCCTATTTCATATGAACGAGCACTAGGATCTCCGATCTGTCCCCACACCGTCTTGCCATTGGCTAGGCTTGGTAGCCAGTGTTGGAGCTTTCGGAATCATTCCCTGAGATGTCTGAAGTGTTGTTGTATAACCATGTTTAACCACCAAATTTCTTCTTCTAGTGCAAGACTTGGGCATAAGGAGGATGCTGGAGGTTACAGGCAATCCTTTGAAAGTGTGGAGAGCAAAAGAATTCATGTTTTGGCTCTGCCCTTCAGGTGAATTCTAAACAAATTATAATTCTCATTTATCTTACATTCATTAGCAACTGCTCAGCTCTAATTGAATATTGTACTTGAAGGAAAAAGATAAATGACAAGACATTTGTCACTTTGAAGAGCGTGAAAAATCATGTTTCTCATCACAAAGTCCCAAAGCTGTAGATGCTGGCCTGGCTGTGGAAAGAAGGGAACATTTTTACACTGTTGGCGGGATTGCAAACCAGTATGGCCTTTTTGGAAAGAAGTATGGAGAATCCTTAAATTGCTAAAAATAGACCTGCCTTTTGATCCCACAATCCTACTACTAGCTATCTACTCAGAAGAAAGAAAATCATTTTATCAGAAGGACATTTGTATTAGAATATTATAGCACCTCAATTTGTAATTCTAAAGATGTGGAAACAACTCAAGTACCCACCAACCATAGATTAATGAATTGTGGTTATCTATATCCCTTGGAGTACTATTCAGCCATCAAAAATATGAAGACTTTACATCTTTTATATTTACCTGGGTGGAGTCGATAAACATTCTCCTTAGTAAAGTATCATGTACTCAATACTAATTTTAAACTGGTGGACCATTCATCTAAATCTGTTAAATTGAGTGTTGTATTTAAAATCTTATATAAATGGCCAAACAGTAATAGTTTTTAGTGATATTGGTGATCTCTTTAGTGCTTAAACAATAGATTATTATGTTTGATGAGGTACACTCTCTATGTGCATTTTTACTGTATAATTTTCATTAGCTTAGACAAAATACACTCTCTTAAATATATAATTTCAAGATTGCAAAGCTCATAACCTTAGTGTACAATATGACATATAATTTATGTTGTCACTGAGATATGAAAAATGTAAATTGAAACAATAATGAGAAAATTTAATTACCAAGCATTCTTGCCTACTTGATAGAACTTTGTGGGGTGTTTCAAGTTTTTTATTGTTATTTAAGCCTTTTGGCAGGAATAACTTTGTCAATTTTTTTCTTCGTGTATAACATCAATGTTTTTTATTCTTTAGCATGTGGACTCCCTTTGTGGTATTTGGCTGGAAGGAGATTTAGTTTTTGACTTTGTGCCCTTGGGAAAATCATTTCTCTCATCATGTAGAAATCATGGCTCTCAGCAACCTCCACCCACTGACTCTGTCCATGAATCTCTCAGTTAGAAAAATCAGATAGCAGGCATGTGACAAGCTGTTCTAAGTCATTAATAATATGAAAAATGCAAATTAAAACAATAACTAGATAGCTTTTTAAATTTAAGAATTGGCAATGAGAAAGTTGGATGATGCCGCGTGTTAAAAGAGATTAAGAACTCTGAATATAAGAAGCCAGATTTATAGTGAATAGGAGTATGCTGGATCTAACAATCAGGAGAATAAGATGACACTACCTGAACAAGTTATATATGCACATGACTCAGGATCCAGCATTTACACTACCAGTTTTACCTGCTCTGGAATGCTTAATTTTTCTTTTTACAATCCTTATTACAATAAATAGTTCCCATGTGACTGGGCCACGGCTGCCTAAATATTGCTCAAACATTGTTCTGATTGTTTCTGTGAGAGTATTTCTGGATGACATTAACAGTTCAATTCATTTACTGAGTAATGCAGATTGCCCTCCAATCTGGGTATGGGTGGGCCTCATCTGATCGTGCAAGCATAAATACAGCAAAAAAGATGACTATCGTTCTAGTGAGAGAGAATTCTTCTTGGTGGACAGCCTTCAACCTCCATAATCACGTGATACAACTCCTTATAATAAAATTTCTCTCTGTCTCTCTATCTACGGATATGTATGTGTATGTATGTGTGTATATATATATATGTGCACCATTAGTATAATTAGGTTCATGAACTCATCCTAGGAAAAGTGCTACATACCTCCTTGATGAATAGCACTATTGGAAGCACACAGTCACCTTGGAAGTACTCCCCTTGGTAAGCAATGCTTTGAACCCAACGCCTAGTCCACCCTTTCAAATCACATTGGTGTGGGATTACAAAAGTCCACCATTCAAAGCACTTTGAATAGATTACAGAGAATCCAATTATACTTAAAAACATCTGTCAAAATATGTTTTACGTTAAAAATTATTCTTAATATTATAACATTCTTTGGTTTTGACAAATACATCCAGTCCAATAACCACCTCCAAAAATAAAATATAAAATATTTCCATTGCCTCACAAAAAACTTCCTATGTCTGTTTGTAGTCAGCCCCCTCTCCAATTTCCACTGATTTATTTTCTCCCCCTGTAATTTTGCTTTTTCAGCAATAACAATGTCATCCTTTGAGTTAGCCTTCTTTCACTTGGCATAATGCATTTGAGACCCACCCACATTGGGTCAATATATTAATAGTTCATCCTTTTTTATTTCTGTATAGTATGCCAGTGTATTGAGATACCATAGATTATCTATTTACTCCTTGAAGGTCATTTTGGTTATATACATACTTTCTGTGATTAGAAATAAAGATACTTTAAATAGTCAATTACAGATGTGTGTCTGTGTGTTTGTGTAAGTTTTTACTTCACTTGGATTAATAAGGATTGCTGGATCTACCTGTTTCATTGAAAACCTAAGTGTTAGCATATTCTTGAAGAAATGCAGAACTATTTCTTTTAAATCCATTGAAAGTGCTGTAAATACTGTTCTTAAAGGTGAAACTACTTTATTTCTTAGAGAATTTATGTGTGTGTGTTTAATCAGAACAGTAGTGTGTGAATTTGCAAAGCCTCTGTTAGCTTACAGTGACTCTGCTCATGATTACATTAACATGAAGAATAAACAATTCCCTTACTTACCTGTTTATTCACCTCATAAACATTTTCCTATTCCTTGAACAGTGTGATGACCTTGTTGTGTGTAAGGTCTTACTATGCTGTTTTTGGTAATCATGCCATGACAAAATTGGGGCCTGGGGTCTTATACATACAAGGCGCTGACCACGCTGTGTCAAGGCATTTCCTCAGAGCACTGGCAAGGGTGAAGACAGCCTAGCGCAGGTGGAAGATTCCACAGTAGAGAAATTTTTTTTTTTTTTATTAATTGATAGCTGTATACATTAATGCAAACATGGGGTACCTTGTAATGTTTTCATATACAATTTGAAATACTTTCATCAAGCTGGTTAACATAGATTTCATGTCATTTGCTTAGTCATTGTTTCAAAACATTTATATTCTAGTTCCAGAAAAGTTCACTTGTACCCTTGTTGGACAGATATATAGGTGATCTTTCTGGTCACCCTCCTACCACCCAACTGCCCCTCCCCAAGTAGAGAACTTTTATTAGCCCTGCCTTTGTCATGAAAGAGCCACGTGACATGGCTGATCACTTTTTCTCCATGAATGTTCATTTCAGAACTCACAGTAAGGCCAGCTGCAGGAGGTTCTCAGTGCTGAAAATTCTAGGAGGTATGCATTTAGTCCTTCTCTGCATGCTCCCTGTACCTACATGATCCTATAATCAGAGTTCCCACAAATTTGCACCTTACATGTCTCCCTTGCCCAACCCCAGGTCAGATAATGGTGAGTTTCCTCAAGTGTACAATAAGGAAATAGGCTCTATAACATTTCCTAGTATTAAAATTTTATGTCTCAAAGCTTGGGACAACATAAAACCAAAGTGATCCATAACTATTCAAAATTGGTTTGGACAATATAGCCCAGCTCAATAATTCACACCAGAAATTCCTTCTTTACCTATAATATGAGGGTTGATTTTCTTTGCTTTGCGCTTCAGAAAGGATATGTGAGTGCTGTTCAGTCACCCTATAATTGAATAGTATCCACAGTCTTCATTTCACTGGCTTCATCTCTTTTCTATGATATTTAGCCCAAGTGATGCCGTCTTTTGCCCCATGATGAGGTACTTTCCTTATGTAGTCTAAACATTTTTAAAATATATGTGCATAAGGGTGTGTGCATCTATTGGTGGGTAAGAGAGTGTTAAGAAGTAAGTATAATAACTGTGCCCATAGGAGTGATATTTATCTTATTTTAAATTTCAAGTCACATGAAAGGAGGATATCAAAACATTCTTATTTATTTTATTTTATTTATTTTTTTGAGGCAAAGTCTCACTTTGTCACCCTTGGTAGAGTATCATGGTGTCAGCGCTCACAGCAACTTCAAACCCTTGGGCTCAAGCAATTCTCTTGCCTCAGCCTCCTGAGTAGCTGGGACTATAGGTGCCTGGCTATTTTTAGAGATAGGGGTTTTGCTCTAGCTCAGGCTGGTCTCAAACTTCTGAGCTCAGGCAATGCACACTCCTTGGCCTCCCGGAGTGCTAGGATTACAGGCAAGAGCCATCATGCCCAGACCTCTAAACATTTTTAAAAAACTAATCTGCAGTATGATAGTTAATTTGACTTAATATTTGTCCATTCAACAATCAGCTCAAGTCTTAAAACTATGAAAATGTTAAAGTAATGATAAGCCTAAATAATATTTTGAGAACTTTGCAATCAGTCTAGTGTATATTCTGCAGAGATTATAGAAGTGGAATTCTGGGTCCAAGGGTAAATGTACATATGTAAGTTTTGTAGTTATTGCCAAATTCCCATCCAACAAGATTGTACCCTTTGCATTCTACTAGCAATGTGTGAGAATGCTCACAGCCTCATCATATACTGTATTGGTTAAGTGGGTTCTTGCCATTTTGATTGGTGAAAAATAATTTAATTTTCATTTTCATTTCTCTAACTGCATCAGCAAGTTTGAACATCCATTTGTATGATTATACGTCATTTGCATTTCTTTTTCTGTGAACTTTATTTCTTAGGCTCTGTTTCTTCTATAAAGTTGGTGGCTTTTTTTCCTTTCTATCTTTGAAAATTCACTTTGTGAGGAAAATCCAGAATTTGTTTTGAGTGCTACTCTTTCCCCGCCCTCAATTTGTAATGTTCTCTTTTAATTTGCATAGGATGTCTTTCTATTTCACTAAATATTTTTTAATGTCATAAAATAATTTAACAGCCAGGTGTATCCTCAAGAGCCTATCTCTCACACACACATACACAATTATATTTATGCCTTATTTTTTGCTTCTGGATATTGTGAATTTTGAGTAAAGATTTAAAAACATTCTCAACTTACAGATTATGAACAATTCATCCATGTTTTATTCTGATAATTTCATGATTTTTTTTAAATGTTGGGGTTTATTTTAAATCCTAATGTACATTACAGGGAATGATCCATTTTCATCTTTTTCAAACTACACTCAAAATGCTAATTTAAATGTCCATCTTTTCTCCATCAATCTAATATTTTTTCATATTTTATACTAAATTTCCAAGTGAAATTGCCTACTTATAGAATTTATTAAGTTTCATGTGTCCATGGGTCAGTACCTCACTGTTTTAATCATATAAGTTTTAGGGTATATTTTAATGTCTGATTAGGTTAGAATTCACTCACTGCTCTTTTTAAAATAAGGAATAAAGTTGGAGAAATCAGTCTCCCCTATTTTAATATTTACTATATATCCAGAAAAATCAAGACAGTGTGGATTTTTTCCATAAGTTAATGGAACAGAATAGGGATCTGAAAACAGCCATACACAGTCTGTCTACCTGATTTTCGACAAAGCAGCAACAATTATTCACGGAGGAAAGATACCCTTTTAACAAATGCTCCAGAACAGTTAGATAATCATAGAGGGGAAAAGACAAGACCCTCAACCTAAACTCACATCTTATACACAGATTAACTCAAAATGGATCACATATTTAAATGTAAAATATTCAATAAAAAGCCTTTTAGAAGAAAATGTAAGAGAAAAGCAACAGGATGCATTCAAAGTGAAGATAAAACACATGATCTTAAAATAAAATTCTGATGGGGTGGCGCTTGTAACTCAAGGATTAGGGTGCCGGCCCCATATGCCAGAGGTGGTGGGTTCAAACACAGCCCTGGCCAAAAAAAAAATGATGAAATAGGATTCATTAGAATTAAAGGGTTTGCTCTGTAGAATGCCCTGTTAAGTGGATGAGAAATCTTTACTTCTCATTTTCAAAATGTATATCTGACAAAGGGTCTCATACTTAAAATATACAGGGTGGCCTTAAAGTTCATGTGCAATTTAAAATAGTGTGTAATTTGTACACAAACCTTATGGCCACCTTGTACAAAGGACTCACAGACTTGAACAAAAAAATAAACAATACAATTAGAAAATAAGCAGAAGACATGAGTAGTCATTTCACTGAAGAGGATATATGGGTGGTAAATAAGGACATGACATGATATTCAACATTATTAGCCATTATAGAAGTGCACATTGAAATCAAGATGACATATCAGTATATACCTATTAGAAAAACTGGGAAAAAATAGTGACACTATCAAATACTGGTGAGGACCTGTAGAAACTACATTTATCATATACTGCTGGTGGGGATATAAAATGATATGGCCACTGTGAGAAATAGTTGACACTTTCTGTGTAGGGAGAATTATGCTTCCCAAAGATATTAAAGCCCTAATCCCTGACACTGTGACTCTGTTATCTTAAATAGCAAAGGGGACTTTAGAGATGTGATTAAGGATAAAAAAGGATGGATTATCCTTGATAATCCAGATGGACCCAATCTAATCACTTGAATCCTTAAGAGCATAGAACCTTTCCTGGCTACATCAGAGAGAGACTAGTAAGAAAAGCTAGAGAGATATGCCATCATTGGCTTTGGATATGGAGGAATGAAGCTGTAAGGAATATAGCCACCTCTGCAAGTTGGAAAAGACAAGGAAATGAATTTTCCCTTAGAGACTTCAGAAAGGAACACAACCATGGCAACACCTTAATGTGTTAGCCTGTAAGACCCATTTTGGACCTCTGACCACTAGAAACATAAGAACTATAAGACAGTAAATTTGTAGTGTTTTAGCCACTAAGGTTGTTATGGTAGCAGTAGAAATTTAATGGAACTTTGAAGGAAACCTAAATAAAGTCGTACTTTATGTCTCATCAGCCACACTCCTGGGCATTTGCCTTAGAGAAAAGCAAACATAAGTCCATGTAAAAGCCTTTAATAGACAAATACTGGTAACAACTCAATTGTTCTTTAACAGGTGAACAGTTAAACTGTGGTACATCCATAACATGAAATACTACTCAGCAATAAAAAGGAACACACTGTTGGTACAACTTAGATGGATCTCAAGAACAACATGTTGAGTGAAGAAAGAGATCTAAAGGTCACATACCATCAGATTCCATTTATATAACATTCTTGAAATGGCAATATTACAGAGTTGAAGAAAGGATCAGTGGTCTTCAGCAGATAGGTACAGGGTGTTGAGGAATGGGATGGAGATGACCATATAAAGATAGCATGAATTGGATATTCGAGGTGATGAAACAATGAAACAAATGTGTTTCATGCTGTTGGTTAACAGAGGTGATAAAATTGCATTGCAACCCAAACATGTGCAAAGGAGTGCTCATGAATAAGACTATGGTGTGCATTATACTAATATTGATTTAATTGATTGGATTTTGTACTGTAATTGTGTAAGGTATTATAATTGGGGGACATTGAGTGATAGGTACATGACACCAGTTAGGACTAATTTTGCAAATTTCTGTGGATCTCTAGTTATTGAAAAATAAGAGTTGAAAAAATAATGGAAGAATATTTGAGGGAATTCGCTTTTCATTAACGACTGTGAACAACATTCTTAACTATTACTCAAAATGTAGAGATCATAAGTGAAATAATAAATGGATGTAGTTACATAAAACCAAAATCTTCTGCATTTTTACAGAAAAGAAAAAGCCAAGTAAAATTAAAAAATTGATAATTTTAAAAATTATTTCCAACTAATATCACAAAGCAATATTTTCAATATGTAAGATGTATGAAAATGAAGAAAAAAATAGGACATCTCTGAAAACTAATGGACTAAAAATATTAACATAAATTTCATAATAATATGAACATGAAATTCATATAAAAGAAAATAATGATTATAATACATATGACTATTTGAAAATATGCTCATGACCATTCACAATAAGAGAGATGAGAGGTAAAATTGTAATAAGATACCATTTGTCAACTGTGAAATTGGCAACAAAAGAAATGTTTGCCAACATGCTCTTCTGTCAATGCAATGGGGGGAAATTAGGCATTCTCACAGATCTCTGGTGGCAATACAGATTAATAAATGCCTATGTAGGAATAGATGACAATTTCTAGGAAAATTACATATTCATTTATCTTTTGACCCAACAGTTCTACTTCTAGGAATTGATGCCAAAAATATGCATGTAAAAATATAAAAATTCATATGCTCCAGACAATCTTTGCAGGAAAATTTGAAATAGCAATAGACTAGAAATAAGCCAGATGGCCACCAGTAGGAGACTGAATGAATAAACTGTAGTGCTCCACAGTGGAGTACTAAGTAGCTGTAAAAAGTAATTAGGGGTATCCATATATCTGAATTGGAGGTTTTACTGGAATATCTTGTCTGAAAATAAAGATGATAAAAATGTGAGTAGAGTACTACCATTTATTTAAGGAAAATGAGAATATCAAATTCTGTGTGTGTGTGTGCACGCACTGAACCATAAATATAGCTGGGAAAGAAAATAGAAATACTATAGGAAGGACAGAGTTAGAACCTAAACATCTTTCAATTAACTTAGTTTTGTTTTATAAATATGATTTTGAAAAAACATCCTTGAGAAATTAAAAAGTTATATGGAAAGATAAACCACGGTGTTTTTTTTGTTTTGTTTTGTTTGTTTGGTTTGTGTGTGTGTGTGTGTGTGTGTGTGTGTGTGTGTGTAATATTTAGAGGGGCACTATTCTAATAGTCTCTAAACCCCTGATCATTTGACTGTACATCCTTACTGGAATATACCTTCAGGGGGAGAAACTACAACAAAAACATTCTCAAGAAACATAGGGTTGGTGATAGTGTTGTTGCTTGTTATGTCTTTTTGAGACTGTTGGGTATGTGTGTTTTGGGATCCATCAAGTAAATAATTACATGAAGTTTTAAAATGTATTATTCTTTCTAGAGCACTCGGATTCTGTACATATGTGTGTACGTGTATGTGTGTTTTTCTAGATTTTTTAGTGCAAAATACCTTGGAAATGTCACATCCTAGTATCTAAGAGCTCCCATAGTTCATGGATTTATTTATTTATTTTTTGTTGTTGGAGACAGAGTCTCAAGCTGTTGCCCTGGGTAGAGTGTTGTAGCATCACAGCTCAAAGCAACCTCAAACTCTTGGGTTTAAGCAATTCTCTTGCCTTAGCCTCCCAAGTGGGACTACAGGCACCAACCACAATGCCCAGCTATTTTTTTTTTTTTTTTTGGTTGTAGTTGTTGTTTGGCAGGTCCAGGCTGGATTTGAACCTGCCAGCTCTGGTGTATATGGTTGGCACCCTAGCTGCTGAGCTACAGGTGCCAAGCCATCGATTTATTCTTAAAACATAACTTTTCACTAAAAGAAAGCAAAGATCTCTTCAAAATGAACAATTCCAAGTCTGGGAGAAGAAATATTTGAGGTTATTTTAGAATATCTCGTTACTATGTATATCGGATAAGAACTCTGTCAAAGAATAGTAGGGTCATGACTAAACAAATTTAAAGTCAGCCCAAGTAAGTTTTGATTGGCCAAAAGTAGTACAATTTGAGCATCACTAAAATTGCTTTCTGCAGTGAATTTAAACACAACAAATATGAGTAAAATGATAGAGTACAAAATAGTACTAAAAAAAAATCACCTAATCACCAGTGGAAACTCAAAAAGGAAGAGAAAGAATTTAGAATTTTATCACATTTTTTCATATTTCGAAAAAGTAAATGAATCAAATTTTTTCTTTATGTTAGTAGTCTAGCTAACAAACAAAGAAGAAATAATAGAATGAGAATATCATCATTTGGTAAAACAAAGCTAATTAATACATAAAAGAATACGTATCCCCAACCACTATTTCCATTACAAAAAACAGCAAGCTTTTTACATATCTTCTGATGAAACTTAAAAATCTATATATAAATGTATTTGCACACCCCCCAAATAAACTCTGAATGTAATCATGTCTCCATATTCAATTTAGCAAAGATACAGAATACAGAGTGATGTGTAGAACAACATATTATATATTGAACAGCAGATGTTAACAGCAACCCATGGGTTGTAATCAGCAAAATTCAGCTTGTGGGAAGCTCAGTAGGACAAATGACCTATTTTCTTTGACAAATACATGGCAAGGGGAATGAAGAGAGATGGAGAGGAAGCTAAATTTAAAAGACTTAAGAAACTTATTAACCAATTGAAATGTGTGGTTTATTTGACTTGATTCCCACAAACAGTTAAAAATGTCATTTATGCAATAATCAGAAATTTGAACACTGCTTGTTATGCTTTTCTAGTTTTACTTTATTTTGAAAGGGAAAATAACAATTGCATACATTTATAGAGTACATGTGATGCTTGGATACATGTATACATTGTAGAATGATCAAATAAATCTAATCAGTGTAGCCATCATCTCAAATATTTATCATTTCTTTGTGGTGAGAATATTTCAAGTTACCTTTGAGTTATTTTAAAATAAATATTTCCTTATTATAAATAAAAGGTAACTCTTGCACCCTGGTGATTGCATTATAAACAGGAGTGGCTATTTTGATAAGCACTACAAAGATTCTCCCAATAATTAAAAAGAGGATTACCATATAATCCAGCAATCCTATTAACTGGATATAAACGTAGACTCAAAGAAATTGAAATTAATATGCAAATAAGATATCTGCACTCTCACATCCATTGCAGCGTTATATACACTAGTCAAGGTATGGAAATTTCCTAAGTGTTCATCAAGAGATGAAAAGATTTTAGAAACATGATATTTATACTGGTTTTTACTCACCAGAATGTGCAATACCAGAGCTTTCCCCTCCAATCTAACTGTAACTACTCATTCACGAACCATTGTCTCCCCTTTCTCTATCAACTCCCTCCCCTCCAGTCCCTGGCAACCACCAGTCTACTCTCCGTTTGACATTTTTAGATTCTGTCTCTAAGCGAGACCACATGGTATTTGTTTCTCTATTCCCGGCTTATTTCAAGTAACATTATTTCCTCTACAGTCATCCATGTTTTTGCAAATAACATAATTTCTTCTTCTTTTTTTTTTAATGCTGAATAGTGTCCATTGTGTATATATGCCACATTTCCAAATCCATTCATATGTTAAGAGACACTTAGGACATTTCTATATATTGATTATTATAAAAATACTGCAATGAACTTGAGATGGCAGATATCTTGTCTGCATGTTGATTTTAATTTGTCTGAGTCTATGTGCATACCTGGTAGTAGGATTTATGGATTATATGATAATTCTACTTTTAGGTTTTTTTTGAGAATCTCTATAGTGTTTATCAAAATGGATGGCTACACCTATTTACCATACCACTATCAGGGTATAAGAATTTCCCTTTTTTCATATCCTTGCCATCACTATTGTCCATCTTCTTGGAAACAGCTGATCTAAGAGGTGTTGGGGGTATCTCTGTGATTTTAATTTGCATTTCTTTGATAATTTGAGATATTGATTATTTTGACATTTATATGCCAGCTGTTTATATGTCTTCTTTTGAGAAATGTCTATTAAAGTTCTTCAATTATTTATATTCTTGTTATTGAATAGTTTAAATTCATTATATATTTTGGACATTAGCCCCTTACCAGAATTAGGGTTTGAAAATATTTTATCTCAATCTGTGGATTGTCTCTTAAATTCTTTCTGGTTGCCTTTGCTGTATCTTTGCTTTTTAGGTTGATGAAATCTCATTTGTCTATTATTGATTTCATTACCTATGTTTAAAGAGTCATGGTGAAGAAATCTCTGCCCAGATCAACACCATGAAACCTCCCCTGATACGTTTTCCAGTAGTTTTATAATTTCAAGTCTATGTTTAAGTTTTAAAACCACTTTGAGTTGATTCTTGTATTAAATGTGAAAAATGGCTCATTTTAATTTTTCTGTATGTGAATATTCAATTTTTCCAACCAACCCATTTTATTAAAGAGACTGTCACTTTTACAAAGTGTTTTTGGCACCTCACTGAAAATTAATAGATATACATGTGCGGGTATATTTCTGAAATCTATTCTGTTCCATTGGCTGTTGTGTTTTTTTTTTTTAATGTCAGTACTACCCTATTTTGATTACAAAAACTTTATAGTATGTTTTGAAATCTGATAGTGTGATGCTTTCAGATATGCTGTTTTTGTTCAAGATTGTTTCAGCTATTAGGTGTCTGTTGTGGAATTTTAAGATTTTTTTTCTATTTCTTAAAAAAATGGCATTACAATTTTGATAGTGATTGCATTGAATATGTAGATGGATGTTTTAACAATATTAATTCTTTCAATCCATGATCATGGGATAGCTTGTTACTTATCTGTACAATCTTCAATTTATTTTAATTTTTTATTTGTTAATTTTTTATTTTTTTTAGTTTTTGTATATAAACCTTTCATTTCCTTGGTAAAATTTACACCTGTTTTCTACTATGCTATTATAAGTGGGACTTTTTTCCAGACATATCATTGTTAGTGTATAGAAATACACTAGTATTGAGTAAGTTTAATGCACTCAATAATCAATTCTTACAGTTTTTTGATGAGGTTTAAACACTTTTTATACATATGACCATGTCTTTTTTGATGAGGTTTAAAACACTTTTTATACATAAGACCATGTCTTCAGTGCCAGGTGTCATGGCTCATGCCTGTAATCCTAGCACTCTGGAAGGCCAGGCCAGGAGGATTGCTTGAGGCCTGGCACCCAAGACCATCCTGAGCAAGAGTGAGACCCTATCTTTCCTAAAAATAGAAAAAATTATCCAGGCAGCTACTCAGGCTGCTTAAACCCAAGAGTTTGAGGTTGTAGTGAGCTATGATGATGCCATCACACATTAGTAAGGCAATAGAGCAAAACTCTGCCTCTAAAAACTAAATCATAATGAGTGGCACCTGTGACTCAGTGGGTAGGGTGCCAGTCCCATATACCGAGGGTGGCAGGTTTAAACCCAGCCCCAGCCAAACTGCAACAAAAAATAGCTGGACATTGTGGAAGTTGCCTACAGTCCCAGCTACTTGAGAGGCTGAGGCAAGAGAATCGCCTAAGCCCAGGAGCTGGAGGTTGCTGTGAGCAGTGACGTTACAGCACTCTACCAAGGGTGATAAAGTGAGAGTCTGTCACTAAAAATAATAAAATAATAATAATAAATAAAATAAAAATAAATCATAACTTCAATAAACAGAAAGAATTTCACTTTATCCTTCATATTTAGATGTTTTTTATTTCTTTCTACTGTCTGATTGCTCTGGCTAGGACGTTCAATGCTATGTTGAACAGAAGTGTCTAAGGGTAGGCATCCTTGTTCCTTTTTCTGATTCCTATTCTAAAAAAATAGCCTTCAATTTTTCACCATTGAGTTTGATATTAGCTGTGAGCTTGTCACATACAGCTTTAACATGTTTTTGCCACTTAAAAAATATGATTTTTTTTTGTCCTTCTCCTTTGGCACATTAGTAATGTGTGTTGTAGTGATTAGCATTAGTAATAGGATTCCATAAGTCTCTTAAACCTACGTTTTTTATTCTTTTTTTCTATTCATATTGTATGATTTCCAGTGACTTTTCTTCGAGTTCAATGATCCTTTCTGTTTAATCTACTCTGCTCTTAAAACTTTCTACAGAATTTTTCAACTCAATAAAAATATTCTTCAGCTCTATGATTTGTTGTTATTAAAAAAAAATTTATCTGTTGAAGTTATCATTTGGTCTTATGTTATTCTTCTAACTTTGGTGAGAATCTTTATTACCATTACTTTGAATTTACTGTCAGGTAAATTATATGCCTCTACTTTAATCAGGTTGGTTTATGAAGATTTATTTTATTTGGAATATATTACCCTGTTTCTTCATTTTTCTTAACTCTCTATATTGGCTTCTGCATATTAGATAAGAAAATTACATCTCCATGTCTTGTCATATTGACCTTGTGTAAGAGAAGGATTTCACCAATACATCCAACAAGCTATTTTAAGGTGCCTCCAAATCTTTGATTGTCTAAGTTGCTGTCTATGGTTTTGATGGCCCCCAGGAACATAGAATACGCCATATTTTATCAGCATCCCAGGACCAGTAAATAACTCCAGTACTGGATGTTAAAAAGGTTAGGATATTGCATGTGTGCTTTAATTCCTACTATCTTCATGGAAAAGCTGAACATTGGTGTTTATCACCCACTTTCTATGCACTAAGGAGAAAGGATGTGTTGCCTGTACCTGTACTTATGTTCAGGCTGCCCTCTCTGATACTGGGGCAATAGCTGCTGGATATGGGGTCATCATATATCCACTTTTTTGGTATATTTGTGGTCTAAGGCCACTCAGGAATTCAAAGACAGGTTGAGTTCCAGGGTTAGGTTGTTAAGGGGACAGTCCCTTGGGTGGGAGCTATATAATGTGTGGCACTGTGTGGTCACACTTCTGTGAAGAGTGTGCAGGCCTGGAGTTTTCATTGAAGCAAGCCATGGGGAAGGCTGGTGAAATCTTGAGCTCTGGGCCTTTAAACAAATGAGCTCCCTCATGTAAGTTCCTCAGAAGCCAGGCTGCCAAACAACCACTAAAAGTATATGCCATATGCCCTTTTTAGAGAGAAAATGGGAGCTACATTTTTCTACTTCTTTTCTGCACTGTTCTAAGGGGGATGTTCCCATTCCAAGTGTTTGCACATTCATTTTGTTATGTAGATATAGTTGCATGTGTTTAGTCCCTTTTTCTCACAGAAGTAAGAAGATTAGGATGGAATCCTTTGGGAAGTAGCAAAAATTGGCGGGGGGTGGGGTGGGGTGGAGGGGCGACACCTGTGGCTCCAGGAGTAGGGTTCCGGCCCCATCTGCTGGATGTGGTGGGTTCAAACCCAGCCCCGGCCAAAAACTGCAAAAAAATATATATATATAAATAAAATATGTAAATAAATAAATTAAATAAAATCCCTAACACGTGAAAGAAAGAAAGAAAGAAAGAAAGAAAAGAAAAGAAAAGAAAAGAAAAGAAAAGAAAAGAAAAGAAAAGAAAAGAAAAGAAAAGAAAAAACATTTCCATTAAAAAAAAAATGGGGCATTTGACGTGTGGCATAAACCTCCTATGGGGAGAAACAGGGAGCTTTGTTTTCAAAGCCCTTCCTGTATACAGCTCCAGAGGAATGAAGACCCTGGACATGATCATGAACCCATAAAAAGCTGCCACTTCTTTCAGTGGTTTAGAGAAGCCCACATGTACTTACTCCCCACTATTGCCAGAGCTAGAGCACTGTTTAGGTCACAGTCCCTCAGTGGAAGCTTTAAAAGTGTGGGTGCTTAATGTGTGTACAAACTCCTTCTAGGAGAAATTAATAGATTTGGAGTTACCACTGGGATCACTAGGAGAATGGGCTTAAAGAGTGCCAATGTGCTTCCTAGGCTGCCAGCAGGCTAATGTTTTTCAGCCTCTTTAACTTCCTGATGCAAGTTGGTTATTAACGGAAGCAATGGAAGCAATGGTGCCAAGTGCCCACAGGAAAAGTATGTCATAAACCCCTTCCAGGGAGAAATGGAGCTACATTTTTTCAATCCATCCTCTGCACTGCTCCCAGGAAATGAAGCTTATTAAGTTACTTTTTGCTCATATAAAACTTAAAAATTTTACTGTGGACTAGAGGGACTTGCATGTGTCTAATTTCCTCTCCGCTCCTAGATTGGTGAAGTAAGAGCCAAACCATGGGGAACCTGAGAGTTAGGGCACTGTATGTGAGGTAAGGTACTAACCATTCCCTTCACAGGGAGTTGCTTGGTGTTGGGGATTCTTTTCCTAACTTCATGGCATGACACTGGGTGTGGGAATCTGTGCCCACGTGACTCTCTGCTTTATCAACACATTCGATGTGAATGTTCTTTAGTTACCTGATATGTAGAAGTCCCCGAATTGGCCTCTGACTTTTTCTCATGGAACAGATGTTTACTTGGTGTCTTTGCAGGTAGAGAGAAAGAAAGGATCTTTTTCCTTTCGTCATTTTGCTAAGATCACTCCTCTGCCTTTAAATTTTGGATTTGTGGTTGTGGTTGCTCAATGCTATGATTTTTTTATTTACAAAAGATGTGCTGAGGTAAAGCAACTCTATACATTTGTCAAAACTCATAGAACTCACCCAAAGTAGAGTGAATTTTCATGTATATGATATTTTTTAAATTTTAAACAAATAGTGACAAAACAAACTTATAAATACAAAGAAATTTTGCCCAATTAACTGCATCCCATGATTTTTAATTGTTAGAAAAATCAAGCAATTTAATGTACACATTAATAAATTAATAAAGAAACAACCATTTTCACTTCAATAAAGTTTGATGAAATTTAGTATTTGTTCATGTTAAAACTCATGCAAAATGTGAACAGAGGAGAACTACCTTAATTTGAGAAGTTAGTCTACAAAAATCATAGAGCAAACATCACAGCTTTTCTTTGAAATCTGGAGCAACACAAAGATACCCACTGTCATTTGAAAGTCATGAGGATGAATCCCTCATAAATTAAATTAGTGCCCTTTAAATGAGTCCTTTTGAATACAGGCACATAAATAGTTATAACCCGTACATTAACTAAAACATAAAATGGAAAATAATGAAAATTTTTGGAGTTTCTTATACTTAATGAGGTCAAATATTATTTTATAAAACTTTTGTTTCAACTCTGTGTCTACTATGAAATGATGTAAACCTATTTCTTGCTGTGGTTAACATTACAAAAATATGAGAAACACCACCCGGAGAATAGAGTGTGAATACCTTTGTAAATTATGTAATCCTCTCTTAACCCAGAATTTGCCTACAACATCTCTCACATCCCAGTTTTCCCTGTTCCATCCTCCTTCATCCTTTTTTCTAGCATTATTTAAATAATTGTGCCTCTCTGTACTTAGCTAAATATGTTTAAATTATTTGCCTACAGGCTAGTTTATCACTGCATAAGATGCTTTTTGAGGGAATGATTGTGCTTCAACTATCTATTAATTATCATGATAGATATTTGAAGAAAGTAGAAAAGAGAGGAAAGAAAGCAAGAAGGACCAGAGTCTGAATAGCAAAAGAACATTTCCAGTACTATGTCTTTATTCAGGCTTGAGCACAGTATGCAGAATTGGAGAGAGTCTTCAGAATGGAGAATCCAACACCTCCTGTCACTCATTGCCTGCCAAGCCCAGAAGCAAACATGCTGAGCTTTACTTTCCACATGGATCCCTGTCACCTAGAAAAAGTGACATTTCCCCCCATAGGACCACTTTTCATAATGAGAAATGGGCCATAGAAGTATCTTGGCAAACAGGGGGAACTGAACTGTCAAATTATCCTCTACTCTGGGGTAGCAGGAGGAGCCTGGCTTCTGTTATCATTTGCTTCTCATTACTTGGTTAGCTTTATTAGCTTCCTGATGCTATTTAAATCCTGATGTGAAAAATCTATGGATAGCTGAGCTTGTGCTCTAGCATTTTCTTTGCCAAAGCTTCCAGGGTGGTTTATTAATGAATTAGAGAAAGAGACCATTCTTTGAAAATTGTGGAAATCACTCCATTTCTCTACTCATAATGAAAATATTTTCTGGGGAAGGATGGGAGCCCAGAACTAAGCATGTGAGGATACAAGAATACATGAAACAGGCTTCCTACCCTCAAGAAGCTTAATGATATGGGGTCCATACAGAAAAGTAAAGAGAAAGATGTAATGGTGTAAGTATAAAAATAGAGATTTTCATTGTATTGTTGTGTGTATTTCAAACTTCAATGTGTGTACAAATTATCAGGCATTCTTGATGAAATGCAAAGTCTGGTTCAGTAGGTCTGGAATGGGTACTAAGAGGTTGAATTTACAATCTCTCATATGAGGATACTCCTGGTCAAGAACCACCTTTGAATAATCAGGATCTGGAAACACAGAAGTGGTAATTTACCCCGTCTGTTGGTATGTGAATGGAATGGTCTTTCCAAGGAAGCCAAGCCTTTAATCAAACTTTGACAGCTGTGTAACTGTTCCAAGCTGACCTAGGGCTCACAAACTTTCAAGGTAGAGACAAGAGCATGCCCACCACCCAATCCATAAAGGCAACTACCATGGAGTTATGTGATTGAAGCAGAACCATGACAGGTGAATAACAGGTGACAGATAGCGATGACATATATACACCAAGTTTTAAGTATAGTAAGAAACATCCACTATATCTTGTAGACACTGAGGAATAATTAAAAAGACAATATTTGGTAATAATTTTGCCTCTTTTACTCTGGAGAAAATGAGCAATCAATGTCTCCTGCTAGACCAGTGAAGTAGTTTGTGAAGAGGCTGAAATAAATGCTATAAATCCATTGGCTCTGTATATATCATATTTATGTGATTATATGATGTATGCAAAGTATTCTGTGCTTTTAAAAGTGTTTTAGCCAAAATGTATGCAGAAATAAACCAACTCAATATTAAGAGTTAGAGCTTATGATTTCAGGGAAAGTATAATGCTGCTTTTAATTGAAGTAAAATTTATACAACATAAATTTCATCATTTTAAAGCTAACACTTCACTAGCATTTAGTACATTAACAATGTTGTTTGATGACCACTTTATTTAGCTTCAAAATGTTTTTATAATTCCAAAGAAAATACCATATCCATTAAGCAGTCACCTCCTATTCCCCTCTCCTCTGAGGCTCTGGAAAACACTAATCTCTTTTTCTTGTGGATTATCCTATTTAGGCCATTCAATATTGTTTTGGATTGAAAGTTTGTGTACACCCCAAATATCATATGTTGAAACTTAACATCCAATGGGATGATACTAGGAAATGGGTCCTCTGGGAAGTACATGCAAAAAGGTGGGGCTTTTTGGAAATTGTGGGGGTAGGTCCCTCATAAATGGGATTATTTTCCTATTAAGAAAAGACGTGAGTTTGTGCTCTCTCACTGTTCTCCACCATGTGAGGATACAATAGTAGATACGCATCTGCAAACCTGCAGGAATTGGGCCTTTACCAAGCATGGAATCTGCTATCACCTTGATCTTGGACTTCCCCTCCTGCAGAATTTGTTTAAGCCACCAGACTATGGTAATTTGCCATAGCAGCATAACTAAATTAAACTAACTAAAACACATAAATGGAATGAAAAATGCCACATTTTGTGACTGGCTTTCACTTAGCATAATTCAAGTTTCATGCATTTTTAGCATGATTTGGTACTTCATTCTTGGCTGAACAACATTGGATTGTATGTGGACACCACATTTATAAAACTCAGTTGGGTTCTTTCCACTTTTGGCTATTGTGGATAGTGCTACTATGAACATATAAATTTTTGTTTAAATACATGTTTGCAATTCTTTTAAATATATTTCTAGGATTAGAAATGATGAGTCCTAAGGTAACTTCAAATTTAACTGTTGAGGAAACATATTAAACTCACTTATTCACACTGGATACACTATTTAACATCCCCCAACTTCAATGTATACAAGTTCCAGTTTCTCCATATTCTTTTCATTGCTTGTTATTATCTATTTACATATATATCAAATCTATATACATATACACACACGTATACATGTCCACACACACACACACACACACACACACACACACATAGATATATACATATATATATCTAGAGAGAGAGAGATAGAAGGAGAAAGAGAGAGATATATCCTAGTGAGTGTGAACTGGTTCCTCATTATGATTGTAATTTGCTTTTCCTTAATGAACAATGTTGTCAAATATCTTTTCATGTTAGTCCAGGGCATTTCAGTCTCTCTTAAATGTCCTTTCACTTCTACCTAATGGACTCCTTTTTGGCATTTCTTGTTGCACATGTCTACTAGTAATAAATACCTTAATTCCTTTTCTTATTTTAATCAGGGGATATTTTAACTTCTTCAATTCTTTTTTTTGTTTGTTTGTTTGTTTGGCCAGGGCTGGGTTTGAACCTGCCACCTCTGGCATATGGGGCCGGCACCCTACCCTTTAGAGCCACAGGCGCTGCCCAACTTCTTCAATTCTTAAGGATAAATTTGGTGGATATATATGACTTTTTACTTAACAGGTTCTTTTTTTGTTGTTGTTCTTTAATATATATCATTCCACTGCCTCCTTGTCTTAGAGTTACTAAAGAAAAATCAGCTATTAATCTTACTGTTCTAGCATTTAACAATTGCTTCCCTCTTGCCCCTTCTAAGAATTTATCTTTGTCTTCAGTTTTGAAACACTGTCAATAATTTTTTAATATCTTTGAGTTCATCTTACTTGAATTTCATTGAAATTTTTGGTTACGTAGATTAATGCCTTTTGTCAAACTTTTGACCAGCGAAGCTTTCCATTTCACTATTTTGTTAAGACTACTCCAATACCTATTATACTTTCGTAAAGAAATGTCTATTCAAGAATTTCTCTATGTTTAAAAAATCAGGTTGTTTATCTTTTAGTTATTGAACTGTAAAAGAGGTTTTTTGTTTTTTCCCCCCATATTCTGGACCCTAAACTCCTCTCAGAGTTCTTTAGATTGCTTTTTCTTTCTTTCTTTCTTTCTTTCTTTTTTTTTGAGAATGTCTTTTGATGAATGGAAATTTTGAATATTGGTAAAGTCTAATTTATGTACCTCTTTTTCTCTTGGTTACTGTGCTTTTCATGTCATATATAAGAATCCGCTACCAAATTAAAAGTCATGAAGATTTTTGATTCTATATTTTTTTAACCTCTTGTATTAGGTATTTAATCCATTTTGATTTAATGTTTTTATGTGCCATAAATTATGGTTAAACTTCCTTCTTTTCCATGCAGATATCCAGTTGTTCTAATACCATTAAAGCATAGTTTCATCTCTATTGAATTGTCTTGGCACCCTTGTCAAAAATAAATTGACCATAGATACATGGTTTTATTTCTGTACTCCTGTACATGGGAGTGTTTACCAAACCCTGTCTCTCAGATATTCCATTTCCACTCCTTGTCTTTCCTGGGCTTTATAGGTGTGTGTGTTGCCTATTTTGACTATTCTTTCTTGCCACAAGCTGTTACAAATCAGTACTTCTGCTCTTAAATATTTCACAAAAAGTATCCCAGGAAAATATCCTTTCCCTAAGAATGCTCTGAGTTAGGCGAACTCAACACAAGCCCTTCTATAGGTCTGTGAGGAAGCCTCACAGTCAGGTTAAGGCACAAGGCCATAAATTTTTCTTGAGAATAAGGTTTGTATTGCTCCCTATGGAACTTGCAGCTCACACCAGGAGCTCAGACAGCAATTCACTTGGCTTTTGATATTCTGAAGTGTGGGGAGTGGTAGGCAGGTGATTCAAAATGCCATAATGCTGCCTTACTCTAATGTAGCCACTTCCTTCTTTATTAAACTTCCCCTGGCTATTGTTAAGTTTTTGACTAAATTCCAGAGTCCAGCAAACATTACCTCTGATATATTTTTTTCCCCAACTTATTAGTTAGTTCTTTTTCTAGATGAACAGAGTCCTGGATTGCCCTACTCCACCATATTTGTTAAATTCACCATAATGTTTTATAGCCCATAGTGTAATTAATCCATGTTTCTGCTCAATTTGAGTAGAGAAGGGAGCCATGTTAATTTGAGTGTTAATTATTAAGGAGAATGTTACTTCGGGAACAATTCCTTTTACTACCAGTACAAAAGGGATTTCTGGCCTTATATCTACTTTGATTAGATCTCACTATACTGTGCTTATAGGAATCCAACAGTCCTAATTACAAGAGAAAAACTTAACTGTTGACTAAGGCAAACATTACTTTTATACTGGCCTTGCCTGCACCTGCCTCTGTCCCTCACCTTTGCTTCTCCTTCTTCTTCCTATTTAGGTTTGATAAAATGTGTCTTTTACTATTCCAGAGATCTCTGAGATACAGTTTTGAGGAAGATCTGAGATGTTTATATTATTTTTTGCATTTAACAGCTATTCATTCAATGTTTACAACTTAAAACCTACTTTATGCCAAGACAAAGCCAAGAGCTAGAAAGACAGATAGGAAAAAAAGGGTCTGTGCCCTTACATAGCTTACAGGTAGCACACACTGTAGGGGTTCCAAGACAAAGTACAGGAATATTTTGCTTTATTGTGCCTCGCAGATACTATATTTTATTTGTGACAACTTGCTTTTAGTAAGTCTATGAGCATCACTGTCCCAATTTCATGCCTCTTTTTGTATCACATTTTGGTAATTCTCACAGTAGTTCAAACCTTATTGTTATTATTATATCTATTTGGTGATTTATGATCAGTGATCTTTGATGTGATTATTATAATTGTTTTGGGGCACAAACTATACTTATATAAAACAGTGAACCAAATAAATTTGTGTGTTCTGACTGCCCCACTAACCAGTCATTTCTCTATCTTTCCCTGTCACCTCAGGCATCCCTATCCCCTGAGACACAACAATATTGAAATGAGGCCAATTAATAACCCCACAGCGCCCTTGAAATATTAAAGTAAAAGGAAGAGTCACATGTCTTTCACTTTAGATCAAAGTTAGAAGTGGGAATTTGGGAGGAGCCAAGCAAGATGGCTGACTAGAGATATTGGTAGCCAGATGATCTCAGAAAGAAAGAAAAGTTTAGATGAACCAAAACATAGCTCAGATGTAATTGTGAATGGAGAGTGCCAGAACCTACAAGAGATTCCATGGAAAGACATTGCAAAGCAGAGTAAGAAAGAGCAAGATTTTGGCAAAAATCAACTCCTGAGAAACTTGGAGTCCCATTAAAAGGGTAGGTGTGAATTTTGTTTTTCCTTCCCTAGCACCTCTGACATTCAGCAGGTTCCTGAGCTGCTGGGGGGCTTTTCTACTCTCATGAACCCCAAATCTGGTGCCACCAGTAAACTGGGACTTCTCAAAAACAAAGCACTGGGATGTCAGCACCCTCAAGGTGGTTGCTTCCCCTCTATTGCTATGCCCATCACACAAAGGTTTCCACAGAGAGTGGAGATCAAATAATTCCTCCTAAAGACCTGCAGCAGTCTGCTCAGACTACAAGCTCCCTGCCCACCAGTCCTCCCCAGTGCTGCTCACTTGGCTGCTACAGCAGAACACAGCACACCCCAAGGCAGAGGGTGTTCATCCTACTTGAGCACTCCATGGGAAACTAGGAACCAGCACACTTCTTTCTGGTATGGCCAGGGACTGAACTTGAGAGACCAGAATCCAGGCCTACAGGCCAGTACCCATATCTCCAAACTTAGTCATGTTGCTAGGGGACACAGAAGAGAGATTTATGAACTAATCTGAAAAGATGAGAGAGTCTATGTGTGCAGAGCTGAAAAGAGGGTCTTTTGGTGGTCCAAGATGAGATTGTGGTCAGGGGAACTCACAACCTGCAGCACCTGGAGCTCAACTCGTTTTGGCTGTTGCTTGTGGTCAGATATAGGAAGGAGGTAAAGGGGAGAAAAGTAAACACCATTCCTGACATCAAGTTTGTGAATCCTAGATGGCTCCTCCCCATAAGTATACTTTCTGTCCTGGTGGGGCTGCTTCAGCCCTACTTGATGGCTTTCTCCAGCATCCTGGGAATGGATCTTCAACCTGACCTCTGCCAAATCAGCTCTTGCACCTAAGTTTGTGGAGCTGGAACACAAGCTTATCAAACCCAGCAGTGTTCAGCCTGACTCCTCCACACACCTTTGGTCAAGTGGAGAATAAGGACTCACCTGGAGGTTTCAGTCCCTCCCCCACCCACACACATAGAACCACCTGGGATATTTGAGTGTTTCTCCTGAAGGGTTAGAGCCTGGTCATAGGTTCCATAAGAAACTCTGTAGCTGGCTCTTTATTGCAAGTGCCATCTACTGGCAGGGAGGACAACTTGTACAGGAATCCCCTTATTGATTCCATCATATGGGGACTGACTTGCTCTTACTATCTCAGAAATTATACTGAGCATAAGAAATGATTCACACAGTCAAGAAGACTACAGTGCTGGGGAAAGAGAAACGATTTCAAAGACCTCCATCACACAAATCTCACTCCCACAACCTAAAAATAACTATTAATTAAGAAAACTACCACACTAAAGCTATCAATAATCTAGGTATCTATCTAGAATTAGACCACTAACAAAGTACCCAGAAGCAAAGCCAAAGATCCTCACCCCAAAATATGCTACAAACACATCCTTAAGAATGGGGTGGAGGGAAGCCCCATCTAAACAAAAGAGAATCCAAAATAAAGAAGTGACAACTGCTCCAGATCAGAGGGAATGGAATAAGAACTCTGAGAGTGTGAAAAATTAGAGTAAAAGAACACACCTGAAAGGACCCACCAGCTTTCTAGCAATGGATCTCAACCAAAATAAAAACACTGAAATTATAAGTGAATAATTCCAAATATAAATTATAAGAAAGCTCAATGATATCCAGACAAAATAGAAAATCAGCTCAAAGAAACCAGAAAAATAATTCAGTACATGAAAAAAAAATTACTAAAGAAGTAGACATATTTAAAAAACAAATAGAACTTTTGGAAATAAAAATATTACATAAGGAAGTATAAAATATGGTGGAAAAATTTAACAGTAGGTTAGTCTGAGAAGAAGAAAGACTTTGATAACTTGAAAGCAACTCTTTTGAATGAATCCAGTCAGTCAAAAATAAAGAAAAAAGAAACAAAGGTGTGAACAAAGTCTCTGAGAAACATGAAATTATGTAAAATGGCCAAATACAAGAGTTACAGACATCCCTGACAATGAAGGAGAAAAAGCAAAAGCTTTGGAAAGACTATTCAAGGGAAGAACTGAAGAAAACTTCTCTGTGTTGCTAGAGACTTAGACATCCATATATAAGAAGCTCAATGAAAACCTAGAAGATTCATTGCGAAAAGAGAATTATGAAGGCATGTAGTAATCAGTCTGGTCCATGTCAACAAGAAGGAAGAACTCCTATGAGTTATGAGGAAAAAACATGAAGTAATTTACAAAAGAAAATTCATCAGACTAACATCAGATTCTCAAGAGAAACTTTATAAGCAAAATAAGAATGAGATCCTATCATTGGGGCCTATAAACGTAATAACTGCCAGACAAGAACTTTTTTATACTGCTAAACTAAGTTTTATAAATAATGGAGAAATAGTCTTTCCCAGAAAAGCAAACACTAGGAGAATTTGTTACTACAAAACCTGCCCTACAGAAAATGCTCAAAAGTGCATTATACATGTGATAGACACAAAGCAGTGTAAAAATAACCAAAGTATATAGCTCACAGCTCTTATAAAACAATAGTAGAGGGAAAAACAGAATGATAAGTTATCATCCAACATGTTGTACAGAACAGTATCCCACACATCAATACTAACATTCAATGCAAATGATCTGAATGCCACCCATAAAAGACTGACTGAATGGATGAAAAACTCAACTCAATTATTTTCTGTTTTCAAGAAAGACATCTAAGCCATAAATATCCATAAGACCCAAGGTAATTATATGAAAAAAAAATACCATACATGTGGAAAACAAAAGTTAGTAGGTGTAGCTATTCTCACATTACCTGATTTCAAATTATACTACATATATAAGGTTATAGTAGTCAAAACCTCATGGTATGAATATTAATAGTACAGAAATAGACTGATGGAATAGAATAGAGAAGCGAGAAACTATCTGCCTTTAACCAACTGATTTTTTACAAAGCAGACAATAATACACATTGGGGAAATGATGCCCTCTATGTAGTAACTGGTGCTGAGCAAAGTGGATAGCCAATATGTATGAGGAATAAAACAGAACCTCTAACTCTTTCTATATGCAAAAGTTAGTTCAAGATGTCTTAAAAACTTAAATATAAGGCAATGAAACCACAACCACGCCAGCATCTGTGATTTTGGGATTTCATGATATGGGCTAATCTTATTGGTATTAGATGATATCTCAAAGTAGTTTTAACTTGCATTTAAGGAAACACTTCTACACTGTTGGTGGGATTGCAAACTAATAGTTCCTTTTGGAAAGATATCTGGAGAACACTTAGAGAACTAAAAATAGACCTGCAATTTGATCCTATAATTCCTTTACTAGGTATATACCCAGAAGACCAAAAAGCACACTACAACAAAGATATTTGTACCAGAATGATTATTGCAGCCCAATTCATAATTGCTAGGTCATGGAAGAAGCCCCAGTGCCCATGGACCCACAAATGGATCAATAAACTGTGGTATATGTACGCCGTGTAATACTATGCAACCCTAAAGAAGGATGGAGACTTTAACTCCTTCATGTTTACATTGATGGAGCTGGAAAATATTCTTCTTAGCAAAATATCTCAAGAATGGAAGAAAAAGTATCCAATGTACTCAGCCCTACTATGAAACTAATTTATAGCTTTCATAGGAAAGTTGTAACCCAATTATAGCCCAAGAATACAGAAGAAGGGGAGAGGGAGGGGAAAGGAGGGGGGAGGATAGGTGGAGGGAGGGTGATTGGTGGGATCACATCTATGGTTCATCTTTTAAGGGTACATGTGAATCTTTCTACATGAAGAATATAAATGTCTTAACATAATAACTAAGAAAATGACATGAAGTCTATGTTAAACAGTTTGATGAAAATATTTCAAATTTTATATAAAAATAGCACACTGTACCCCATGACACTATCAATGTACACAGCTATAATCTAATAAAAAAAAGGACAATGAAACCATAAATATTCTAGGAGAAAACATAGGAACAATATTTTAGACTTTAGCTCAGGCAAGTAGCTTATGCATAGGATCCCATAGGCAAATACAGCAACAACAGAAATAAATGAGGCTTAATTAAATTAAAAGGTTTCTGCACAACCAAGGAAATAATCAACTGAGTGAATAGACCACATGCAGAATGGGAGAAAATATTTGCAAACTATACATCTAACAATGAACTGATAACCAGAATCCATAGAGAACACAAATAAATCAGCAAGCAAGACAGAAACAACCTTTTCAAAAAGTGGGCAAAACTATAAATGGAAAGTTTTTTCAAAGAAATTAGACAAATGACCCACAAACATATGAAAAAAAATGCTGAATGTCACAAATTAGCAAGAAAATGCATATTAAAACTACAATGAGATAATATCTTATGCTTATCAGAATGACTATTATTAAGTAAATAATAATAATAATAATAATATAACCCAACAGATTCTGGCTTGGATGCAGAGGAAAGGAATATTTATTCACTGTTGGTCGGACTACAAATTAGTACAGTCTCTGTAGAAAATAACTCAAAGAAATAAATGTAGATCTACTATTCATGCCAGCAATCCCACTGCTGTGTATCTATCCAAAGGTAACAAATTCATTTGAAGAAAAAAAAAAAACACCTAAACTTGAATGTTTATCACAGCACAATTTACAATTTCAAAGATGTGGAGTCAAACTAAGTGTCTGTCAATTCTTGAATGGATAAGGAAAATGCAGCGTGTATATATAAAGTAGTATAAGGTAGTACTACTAAATCGTGAAAAAGAAAAACATAATACCATTTGCAGTAACTTGGAAGAACTGGAGGTCATTAATCTAAGCGAAGTATTTCAGGAATGGGAAACCAAACAGCACCTGTTCTCACTAATAAGAGGGAGCTAATAGACAAATACACGTGGGCACAAAATGATACAAAGGCACGAGAAACCAATAAGCAGGGAGTGGAGAGGGGGAGTATGAGTCAAAAACTTACCTACTGGGTACAATGAACACTATTCTAGTGATGGGCACACCAAAAGCCCCAACTTAAGCATTATACAAGATATCAGTATAACAACAACTTTTACCCCCATAATTAATATTTTGAAATAAGAACAAAAACAGCTGTTAAAAATGGTTAAGTTTAGTAAGGAATGCATATAAAAAGCTGAAATAGGCTAAAAACTAGGCCTTTTGTGCTAATCAGTTAGTCAAGTTGTAAATATAAAGGAAAATGTCTTGAAGAAAATAAAATGCGCTACTCCAGGGAATACATGAATTGTAAGAAACTTGCTCACATGGAGAAAGTTTGAATGGTCTGGACAGAAGATCAAACCAGCGATAATATCTCCTTAAGTCAAAGCCTAATGCAGAACAAGGCCCTACCTCTCTTCAACTCTGTAAAGGCTGAAAGTTGGGAGGGCACTGCAAAAGAAAAGGTTGAAGCTTGCAGACATCAGTTCATGAGGTTTAAGAAATGAAGCCGCTTCTGCCACATGAAAGTGTAAGGTGAATCAGCAAGGGCTGGTGGAGAAACTGCAAGTTATCCAGAAGATCTAATTAAGATCGTTGGTGAAGGTGACTACCCGAACAACAGATTTTTAATGTGGATGAAACAGCTTTATATTGGAAGATGACATGCACAAACCATCTAGAACATTAATAGCTAGAGAGGAAAAGTCAATGCTCTGTTTCAAAGTTTCAAAGGACAGACTGAATTTCTTTTTAGAGGCTAATGCAGGTGATGACTTTAAGGTTAAGCCAATGCTCATTAACAATTTCCAAAACCCTAAGGCCATTGATAATTATGCTAAACCTACTCTGTGTTCTATACATGGAACAGCAAAGTCTGAATGACAACACATCTGTTTATAGAACAATGTAATGAATATTTTAAGACCCCAGCTGAGAATCTCCTGTTTGGAGAAAAAGATTCCATTCTAAACATTACTACTCCTTGACAAGGTATTTGAGCACCCAAGAACTCTGAAGGAAATGTACAAGAAGATTATTATTTTCACACCTGCTAATACAACATCCATTTGCAACTCATGGATCGAGGAGTAAGCTCAACTCTGAAGACTTATTATTTAAGAAATACATTTTGTAAGTCTATACCTGTAATAGTGATTCCACTGATGTATCCGGGAAAGGCCCATTGAAAATCTGAAAATGATTCACCATTCTAGATGCCAGTAAGAACATTCATGATTCATGAGAAGTGATTGAAATATCAACATTAATGGAAGTTTGGAAGAAGTTGGTTATAACTCTCCTGGAGGGCTTGGAGGGGTTTGAGACATCAGTGGAGAAAGACCTCAGATGCAGATATGGTGGAAATAGCAAGAGAACTAGAATCAGAGGTGAAGTCTGAAGACATAACAGAATTGCTAAAATCCCCATTAAAACTTGAACGGATGAAGAGTAGCTTCTTTAGTATGTGCAAAGGAAATTTTCTTTTGAGATATAATCTACTCTTGATGAAAAGGCTGCAAACATTGAATGACAAAATAGATTTAGAAAATTCCATAAACTTATTTGATAAAGCTGCAACAGAGTTTGAGTGGAATCTTCTAAAATCCAATTTTGAAAGAAGTTCTACTGTGGGTAAAAGGCCTGTAAACAGCATCACATGCTAGAGAAGTCTTTCCTGAAAGGAAGAGTCAACTAATCAGTACGGCAAACATCATCATTGCCTTACTTTAAGAAATTGGCACAGCCACCCTAGGCTTTAGCAACCGCCACCATGATCAGGCAGCAGCCATTGACATCGAGGTGAGCCTCTTCACAAGCAAGAAATATTATGAGTCACTAACTCAGATGATAGCATTTTTTAGCAAGAAAGTTTTTTTTAAATTAAGAAGTGTACATTTTTTTAGAGTCAGTGCTATTGCACACTCAAATGGACTACAGTCTAGTGTAAACATAATGTTTCTTTATATGCACTGGAAAACCAAAAGAAAAATTCATGTGACTCCCTCTATTGCTTAATGATATTTGCTTTAATGTGATGGTCTGAAATGGAACCCCTCGGTATCCCCAAAGAATGCCTGCATCCTATTATTATGTAATCTTGGGGGAAAGATGCGCACTAAGTAGCAGTGGTGGATTACAATTCTATAATTCTGATTTTGGATTGCTGGTATGAGAGTTTTAGCAATTTCAGCAGAATACGTTGCTGTCTTTCCCCAGTAATCTCATGGAAAACTTTTTTGATCTGTGTGATTATTTTCTAAGCAAAATCAGACAGCTCTGAAACTTAAATGGATACCTAAAAGTCAGAGCAGCTCTTTCTCATTGTTAGATCAAACCCCTTTTACCCCATATTCACATGAAAATCGATCACTACACAGTGGAGTCCATTTGGGGAGGAAGGGCTTAAACAAACAAATTACTATATTAACCAAGGTTGGATAAATACTGAATGTATTCCCCTTTTATAAACAAGCAGAAACTGAACAAAGATCTGAACTGTTTTATAAGAGCAAGGAAGGGCAAGAGAAACAAATGAGGTGTGCTCTAGAATCACCCTGAGTTTCTGAATTACTTGCTGTAGAAAGGCTTTTCAGTAGGGAGGAAAGAGAGCCCAATCACAGAACTGTGGTCCCACGGAATTGAGGATGCACAGACCAGGGTTCATGGAAGCTGAGGCAGCTAGAATTTCCAGGGTAGATATCATAGTGGAACAAGCTACACAGGGAAAAGCAACAGAAATATTCATAGGTTTCCCTTTGAGTCTGTGTGTGCATATATAGGGCAACTCTCCTCACCCCCTAGGCCAGGCAAAGAAAACTGAAGGGTAGTAAGCTAAACAATTATCAGAGCTCACAAAGGGATGAGAGATTTTCTAGCTCCAAGCAACCAGAGTGGAGAAACCTCACCGACTATCAAGACGTTCAGTAAATACCCAATAGGGAACCCTATAGTAGGGCTTAGCTATTTAAAACCAAGCCTTGAAGAAAAATGCTCAATAGTTTTTAAAACTGTATTGTTAAGATACAATTCACATCTCATATATTTTACACATTTAGACAGTGCAGCTTGGCAGTTCCTCAAAAGACATAACACAGTGTTACCGTACACCCAGCCATTCCACACCAGGGTATACACCCATGAGAAATGAAAACACATGTCCACACGAAAACTCACACCCAAGTGTTTATAGCAGCATTATTCATAATGCCTAAAAAGTATACAAACAATCCAAATGCCCTTGAGCAAGGAATGAATAAACAAAATGTGGAATGTTCATAATATTATTCGGCAATAAAAAGAAATGAAATATGAATACATGCCACAACAAAGACAAGCCTTCAAAACAACAAATCACAAAAGACCACATATTGTACGGTTTCATTTATATAAAATGTCCAAAACAGGAAAATGTCCAGAGATAGAAAGTACCTTGGGGCCATGGAGGGGCAGGTAGGGAGTGAAGAGTGATTGCTAATTTGAGAGTGATAAAAATATTCTAAAATCAGGTTGCTGTGATGATTACATTACATTAAGAAACACTGAACTTTACACTCTAAATGGATAAATTATATGCTTTGTGAATTATCACAACAAAGGTGTTTTTCTTTCCTGTGAATTTTAAAGGGCATAAGAAATAGATATAATGCAATTTAAAAGGGGATAAAACATAGATATAATACAATAACTGATTCTATATTGAATGCTTGCAGAAAAATAAGTTAATTGTTAAAGATGATTAGAGAAATTTGAATAGGCATTTTTGAGCTTAAAAATATTGATATAAAAGGCCAGGCACGGTGGCTCATGCCTATAATCCTAGCACTCTGGGAGGCCAAAGTGGGTGGATTGCTTGAGCTCAGGAGTTCTAGACCAGCCTGAACAAGAGCTAGATCCTGTCTCTAAAATGTAGCAGGGCATTGCAGCAAGCATATAGTCCCAGCTACTCAGGAGGCTGAGGCAAGAGGATCACTTGATCCCAAGAGTTTGAGGTTGCTGTGAGTTTGAAGTTGTGCTATGACACTGCGGCACTCCACTGACTGAGGGCGACAAAGTGAGACTCTGTCTCAAAAGAAAAAAAAAAAAAAATATATATATATATATATAGACATATAAACATGGAAATGTAGAGATTGCTCTTCCTAAATAATATAATAAAGATAATAACAACAGATAATTTAAAAATACTCTAATTTTGATCAAATAAAAAAACAAAGAAACGTGTGTGTCTGCACATATATGAACATTTAGAGAGGGATACAAGAATAAACACTTAACTGTGGTAAACTATGAGTAATAGCAATAAGATTTTTAATTTTATCTTTCCTGTGTTTTTCAATTCATCACACTCTGTACATGTTCATTTTACACATAATTTTATTTTATATGTTTTAAAGAAAATTAAAATGTAATTTTTAATTCCAAAGTTGTCAATTTGATAATTAATAACTTCAAATACATAGAAAAAAATCTATTAAGGCATATAGCAAACAATGATTGGGAATGGAATAGGAGTGTGGAGTGGAGTAGATGGATCTTTTACAATGAAAAAGTATTCATGTGTGGCTTGTAGAATTTTTAAATCATAAAAAACAGAAAGATAATTTTTAAAAAGGAAACATCCCTTCCTATATATTAGAGGTACAATCCTCATATTATTGAAGGTCATGTAAAGTAATCACAGAAGCAATGAACTAGAAATCAAGAGGTGTCGGTTCTACTTGGGTTTCTGAGCCATTGCTCATAATTGCTTAGAAGGATTAAGTCTCACATTTGGTCATTCCAAAAATAACTGTGAGCATCTACTTACTATATGCCTGGCATTATCCTCATTGCTGGAGGTAGAGCAGGAACTTGTTTCTATAAGAGTCAGGACTCTTGCTTATAAGTTAAGGTATCTCCAACCCAAACTGGCTAAACTTAAGATGTAATGGCTTCCACAAGCACAGAATCCAGGATGGACCTCACTTCAGTGGCATTCATCTGGATTCAGGGGCTAGAACAGTCTCACCAAGACTTGATTTTCCTAGCCCTCTCCTAGCACCATCCTCAGCTCTGCTTTCTTCTCTATACTCTTCCCTTTCATGCAGGCTCTCTCAATAGGGTTACTCCAGGCAGTTCCATGAATATATAGGATGTCCATAAAGTTTGTGTGCAATTTAGAATAGTTGTAAATTTTACTTTATTATTTTTAAAAATTTTTTTCTTTTTACATATACATATGTTTACTAGGTTTCCACTTTTTTGCCTCCACAAAATCAAAAAGGCTTAAAATTTAACAACAATAACAATGTTTAAGGTAAGGACTAGAAACTAAAACCTTGTAAAGAATGAATGAAGATAAATACATTCATGAAAGATATCAGACGATTGCTGCAGTGAAATATTTAGCAATAATAATAGTATATAATAGTACTCTATACCAAACCTCAGAGTGACAACATTCTATGGTAGACATACTCTTGTTTGACAATGCAAATGTTACTTTCTTCGCATTACTATTATTATTATTGCTTAATACTTCATTGCAGTTGTAAATTTTAAGTTGCACATGAATTTTATGGAATTCAATGTAATTTAGAATAGTTATAAATTTTAAATTGCACACGAATTTTATGCAATTTAGAATAGTTGTAAACTTTAAATGGCACACGAATTTTATGGACACTGTATATTGTATCAGAAGCAGGCATTCTAGGTAATGCCTTTGCTCCTCCAGGTCCATTATGCTCCTAGCCTCAGTCAGTGTGCAGGAAACACTGAGAACAACATATGGTACAGAGGTACAGAGCCCAGTGTGGCTGTGAATGTGGCCCAACACAAAATCACAAACTTACTTACTACAGTGTGAGGTTTTTTAGTGATTTTTTTGTTGTTGTTGTTTGGAACTTGATGGCGCATTTCTTAAATGTGCGCTTGGTAGACAGCGTCGAGTTGCAACGTCATGCAGAGTAACCATTCGTACTCTCTCACTACTTGTACACCCGTGACTTCACTTTTACAGAGTGTGTGGTGTACAGGGTATTATCTTCCAAGTGCACAGAGTCCCTTTGACACCGTCAGGTAGTTACATGTGCAAGGCAGCGATTATCAATATTTCAACCTACCATTGCAATGTTGGGAATTTAATGTTATTTAGAAATCAGATAAGTGTTCTTATTGGATTGTTAAGGTATTTCCACACATTGGCAGCCCCTCAGATATCCCCACCATGCTTATACTTGGCCATTCACCTTGCCCTGCCCTGGCAGCTGAGATGTGGAAGGGCCCAAACCTCACTCTGTATTTTCCCATCAATGAATTTTTATAATAAAAGTAAACATAGTCCCTTATCTATTATTATTTTTTAACCCCAACATGACTTCTACAACATCTCAAAAGAACCCCCCAAAAGAAAATTTATGGATGAAGAAAGATTGTTCAGTGAAAAGTAGACATGACTATTTTCAGTTGAGGCAAATAGTAAGGCACTCAGCTTAATTTGTAGGGAATTTGTGCACATTTTTAAAGACAACGACTTGAAAGGCATTATATACAAAAAACACGCTTCCAAATTCGATGCATATAAAGGATTATGCTGTAAGGACAAAACAGTGGAACTGAAGAAAAGTCTGTCTTCTCAACAAAAAAATGTGTTAAAGTTACAACTTAGATGGATTCCACTATAAAAGCTAGTTATATGGTATCATATTTAATAGTGGAAAAAATCAAAACCACTTATTGATGATGAGTTTATTATACAATATATGGGATGCATGACGACATAATTTGCCCTGAATAAACGGGGAATCTTTCTTTCTTTCTTTCTTTCTTTCTTTCTTTCTTTCTTTCTTTCTTTCTTTCTTTCTTTCTTTCTTTCTTTCTTTCTTTCTTTCGTTCTCTCTCTCTCTCTCTCTCTCTCTCTCTCTTTCTTTCTTTCTCTTCCTCCTCCTCCTCCTCCTCCTTCTTCTTTCTCCTCCTCCTCCTTTTTCTTCTTCTCAGAGTCTAATGTTGCCCATGGTAGAGTGCTGTGGTGTCATAGCTCACAACAACCTCAAACTCCTGGGCTAAAGTGATTCTCTTGCCTCAACCTCCCAAGTAGCTGGGATTACAGGCGCCCACCACAATGTCCGTCTATTTTTTTTGGTTGCAGTTGTCATTGTTGTTTAGTTGGCCTGGGCTGGATTTGAACCCACCAGCCTGGGTGTACGTGGCCGGTGCCCTACCCATTGAGCTATGGATGCCACCAAAAAAGAGAAATATTTCTAAAATCAGTTTGTCTCACCAGACTACAGCCAGTCTAATTGAAGAAATTGGAAAAATTCTGTCAAAAGAAGTTTAGAGAGTAAAACTGCCATTTTCAAATTTTAGGTTTTGGTGATAGATGACAGAACTGATGCTACAAATATGCTCTACTTGCCCTTTTTATTAGAGATATTAACGATGAATATAACGTCACTGAAGAAATGGGTTCTTCAGTGCCATTAGAACACACAACTAAATCAAGAGATTTATATGAAGCAGTAATAAAATATGTTAAAGCGATTTTCTTTGACCATTGTCAACATCTTTGGTATAGTTTACTGATAGAGCTCTGGGGATGGTAGGTAAAAGAAAAGGACTTGTATAATTAATAGCAGACAATGCAACTGTGACCCAAAACTAACATTGATGAGGTATTGTTGCATAGTACATCAAGAAAATTTATGTGCAAACAAGGTTTACAAATGGATAATGCCATGAAATTGTCATCGAGACTGTGCGTATCATAAAGGCCATAGGACTGAATCATCACCAATTCCAGGAATTCCTTAAAAGTAGTGATGCTAACTATGGTGACACCATTTACTTTTTGGAAGTAAGATGGCTACATTGGAGCCAAATGTTGAAAAGATTTTATGACTCGAGGCATCAAGTTGTTTATGGTATCAAAAATCAAATTTGTGCCAGAACTTTATGATGGAAACTGGCTTACAGATTTAGCATTTTTAGTGGATTTATCTGCTCATTTAAATGAGTTAAACATGTATCTTCAAGGTGCAAATCAACTTATCTGTACAATGTTTCAAGCCATCACAGCATTCCAAATGAATCTGAAATTATGGCAAGCTCAAATTAAGGCAAACAATGTTATGCATTTTGACACATTAGCTAAACACAGTCCTGTGAACAGTAAAAAATATTCAGCCTTGCCTTCCAATTTGATACAAGAATTTGAAAACAGATTTCAAGATTTCCAGAAAAATAATCAATATTTTGGTGCATTTGAGACTCCATTTTCAGTTGACATAAATACGTTATCTGCCAGCGTTCAAATGAAATGCATAGAGCTGCAATCTTAAAAGCAAATGTGATCATGTCTCTTTAGTGGACTTTTACAGGTCTTCTATTCCCAGAAACAAATATCCTTAACTTCACAATCATGCCTTATTTATATCATCCCCTTTTGGCAGCACCTACATTTGCAAGCAACTATTTTCAAGAATGAAGCACATTAAGAGTAAAATTAGAACCAAAATATCCGACGAGCACCTTGAGAACTCCCTGAGAATTGCAACTGCTTCCATCTAATCAGATAGTGATGCATTCACTTCTCAACTATGATGTCAAATATCCCCCTAGGTTTATGTTGCCCACTTTTCTTTTACTTTTATAATTAAAAATATCCAAAAAAGAAGAAATTTTATTCCTTAGATATGTACATTTTCTGTATTAGTGATCGCAAACCTGGGACCTGCTTGACGGTTTTAAAAGACTCGCTGCATAATAAGGATTACTATGTCAGGACTGTTTTGCTTATCTGTAGAGGAAGATACCATTAAAACTATGCATGCACCATTTTTTTCCCATTCATCAGCTTTTATTAGTGTTTGTGCTTTTAATGTGTAGCCCAAGACAGCTCTTCTTCCAATGTGACCCAGAGAAGCGAAAAGGTTGGACGCCCCTGAGCTAGAATATTATCTACAAAATAGGTCATATCATTTCTCACCACTTTCTATCTACAAAGATGCATTCCTTATGCTTGTAAACCAAGTTTTTCTTTCTTTTACTTCTTTCTTTTCTTAGATTATAATTGGTGCATTACTTCATTTAAGGGGTACAAAGTGCTGATTTTATATACAATTTGGGATGTTTACAACAACCTGGTGGTATATGTACACCATGGAATATTATGCAGCCATAAAAAAGATGGAGACTTTACCTCCTTTATGTTTACATGGATGGAGCTGGATCATATTCTACTTAGTAAAGTATCTCAAGAATAGAAGAAAAAATATCCAATGTACTCAGTACTATTATGAAACCAATATGTAATCACCCACACTTTCATAGGAATGTTTTACTTCTTAATTTAAAAAAATTATATTTTATCTATGACTATTTTCTGAGACCAAAGTTTAGAAAATGTCTATGGTCCATTAACTCATAAATATGTTCTGGGCTAATTTTCAATTAAACTTTATTGGATACTTACCACTTGTAGCCATCAGAGATCTTGCATGAGATTACTTTACCAGTCCAATCCCTGTTATTCACACTCAGCACTGACTGTTACCATAATTATCATTTCAGGTAAAAAAAAAAAAATGCCCATGATTTCCACCTCTCTTTTTCAAAGCAACTTTCAGTTTCTCTATTGTCCAATAAAAAATTGCGGAAATAGAAAGTCAGTTTTTCAAGAGGGGGGTGGTGCAAACACATTTTCTCTTTACCTTCTCTCTCTTTAGAGTCATTTAGATATTCCAGAAATAGCAGAACTTAAAAGAATCAGTCAGACAGTATTAAATCCCTCTCAATTTGTTGATGCTGCTTGGAAAGTCATTTGGCCATTCTGAGCCTCAGTTTACAAGTATTAAATAGATATAACTAATAGGACCTATCTTACACAGTAGTTGGGAGGATTATGGGGCATGAGCTTTGTAAGCTTCTAACATAATGCCTGGGAGAAAGTAGATACTTGGTAAACTCAAGTCATCTTTCCTCCCCAAAGACACAATGTTTTTTAGATGTCTTTGCCTAGGTCTTGCATTATTTCTTACATGAACATTATTTCCCTTATCTCTCCTAGTCATCCATAAATCTCTTGAGCTTGTGAATCATGCTTTGTTTTTATTTTTATTGCCTATGGGATTTAACATACTGTCTTTTAATGGATAAGGGCTCTATCAAATGATTTGTAGCCATATAACATAATAACTAGTATTTAAACTGCCATCCCAAAACTATAGATAAAAATATACTCATAATACAAGCACCTAATAATCTTATTATGTCTCAGATGGTGCTATGTGAAAGGCATTTATCTTCTCATTTAATCTAACATTGTAAACATAGGTATGGCTCCTACCTTATTTTAGAAATAAGGAGAAAGGGCTTATGCATCATATGAACCACCTACAAAATCCTTCTGCTGGTGTTTGGTGGAGTTTGTCTGAAGTCTGAATCTGGTCATCCAGCCCCTCTGGAACCAAATGGATCACCACATATCATCCATCTCCAGAAAAGCCAGTGCCTAGGATGTGTGCATCTCTCAACTGGGTATAGTCTGGCAGCATAAAAGAATCAGGTTAAGCTATGAGGAGACTTGAGGAACCCATACTTCATGGTGAAGGTGTGCATCATTATAGGAGTGGAGACATGAGCACTTGCAAAGGTGCATTGTGGAGAAGCCCTGGATGCAAGAACTCTTCTCTAGCTCCACGGCTCAGTCATCTATGCAAAAAAACCTCTTTTCCCAAGCCTCAGTGGTGCTTATCCCCAGCTTTGTTTCCACCTCTCCACATGTAGCTCCCAGATCTGGTCTACATTCTCCATGGATATATATCTTGTAGAGTTTAGGTCTGTGTCCAAGAAGAACACCTTCTCCCTTTGCCCTCCTGCCTCACTCTGATATCTCAGCTCCTGCTTTGCCAGGTAGTCTAGGCAAATGCTAAGTTGTTATGGGAAGCCAACAAAAGCAGACTTTCCTACATGTTTTCTGCAAAGTAGCATGATACTTCATTCTCATGACCTAAAATAGAAAACATACCTATTCTCACAGCAGAAAAATATTTTAGCTCTCTTCCCATTGCTTTTGCTACTTTATCCTTTAAGCTTTTCTCCTTTCAATACCATATTGGATAATTTCATGCCCAGTCCAGCTGCAGGTGGGTGGAGTTAGATCTGGAGTTGCACAAGAGTGATCTTCAAAATGCTGGGTGGAGATGGCAGAACTCTCAAGCAGAGAAGATACACATTTAAAAGAAAGCAGAAAAAACACATTTAGCTTCAGCCACCAGGAATGGGGATGGAGCAAAGTGAAGCAAGAACAGGAATCCAAAAGTGATTGGAGAATCAAGTAAGAGCATCTCACTCTGGAAGGGAGTGATGGATAACCCCTAAAGATGTATGTACAAAAGGTTAGATTAGGAAAGGTCTAGCCTAATATTTAGTATTAATGATGATATTTGATATAACCTCACATGTATTACTTCTTTTCATCTTCCAAATAGGTCTGTGCTTCTTATACCCACTGTAAGATGAGAAATTTGAGATGCAAAGAGGTTAGGTAATTTGTTCAATGTCCTAGGGCTAATGAGGGGCAGAAATTTTAATGGGTGGTAGGTTTGTTTGATGACAGGACTCATGTTGATATTCCAAAGGAATGCAGAGGGCTACAGTTCCATATTATCCCTAGAAGCCCGAGATGATTCTCAAACCTAATGAACTGATATGCAGAAGGTTATTGAGGTACTGCCAAGTCAAATTCTTTGGCAATGACACTGTTCACGTACCTGAGGTCCTATATGGCCAGAGGAGACCAGCTAGAACCACACATGAACAAAAGCTAGTACCAGTCACCTTCACCTGGGCTTAGATGTTCCAGGCAAGACCTTTGGGGCCAAGCAAATGGCTTCAACCCTTCTTACATGCCTACTCTTTGACATTTTACTCCCCTTGCAAGCTTCCTCCCTCGTGCTCCCATAACATGTGTACAGCAATTTAAGAAAGTTCATATGCTTTCCCGTGTCCCTCAAAGCTTATAATTCCACGGGGCATGTTCTAAAAATAAAATGAAGCTATATTCTGAAGTAAGAACACTCATATGCTCAGAGCTCAGCTTCTAGGAAGCTGCAGGCAGTCACTGACACGTTTGCAGATCCTGCCCCTCTCTCTAATCAGCACTGGGGTCTGCTTCCCTAACCTAGAAACACTGCTACCTGGCTTGGCAGAACTTTATAATTCATGCAGAACAACTCAGCCTCTGTTCCTTTAAGGATAAAATACAGATTTAGTGAGGATCAAAGACGATAATGCTAGAAGCATCCACAGAGCTATTGTGGTGACGTAGGAGCCATCAAGGAACACTTTGGGGTCAGGAAGGTAGACAAGGGAGGCTGAATGGGAGTACAGAGCCAGGAGCCATTGGAAGATATTATGGAGAAGTAGATTATGACCATATGTGGACATTATAGTAGCCAGAGGTGTTCAGAGATGAAATAAACCACTGTGGGAGGTAGGGAGTCTTTTGTAACTGGGGATACAGTTGGAAGAGCACTTTGGCTTGTTAGGGAATGGTTCACCTCTGGAAAATCCAGACCCTGGACAGGCTAAGATTTAAGTGCCAGGCCTGCAGTGTCAGGGGAAGGGCTGAACACCAGCAGGGGCAGGATTCTAAGACATATAATACCTACTACATGTGCCTGACCATGAACACAGCCATTAGGCCAAGCTCATTGTCTCCAGAGGCACTAGCATGGAGATGGGGATAGTAGTTCCCCAGCACCAGGAATATGGTAATAGTATTTTTCCAGCCTATCAGGGAGCAGGAGAGCAAATGAAGCTAAGCAGGAAGGACTTTAACACCTGAGAAGGAACAGGGCCAACTTCACGTTCTCACAGAGGATGAATTTGAGGCACAGACCCAGCCAAGGAACATGAGGCCCTGGTAGGAAGCCTGGACTTTAGAGAACACAAATGATGTGCCCTGGACATGAATGGCATGCGGGAGGTAGGAGCAGTGTCATTGTGGGAAGAACTCCTTTGCACAGGGCTCCTGCCACAGGCACAAGTTTCTCATGGGAGGCCAGCTGGACACTGCACAGGGAAGGGCATGCATGAGTGCGCCAAGGAGGCAGCTTGCTGCAGCTGAGCAGTCCAGCAGGGTTTAAGAGACTGAACCTTGCAAAGCCTTCTACTCAGAGACCACAGCATCCCATGGCCTTAGGGAAACTGGGAATCAGCCAGGGATGTATTAATTTTGCTTAGTGGTGTCAAGTCTTCAATCTAAAGCAGTGTTTCTCAAAGTTTAACAAGTGTCAAAATCACCTGGAGCGCTTTTATTAAAACATAGAGGGCTGGCCTTCACTCCCAGTATCTGATTCAGTACATCTAAATGTGACTTCAGTATTTGCATTTATATTAGTTCCCAGGAGCTTCTTTTGCTGTTGCTGTTGCTGGCCCAGGGACCTTGGGATGCTCAGTCCAAGAGTGTCTAAGTTTGCTTTCCTCTGCATGTACTCAACTAACTCATCCATCTCTTGGTTTCAATTATCATAACAAGAACTAGAGATACCCCCATGAATGAGACACCATCCCTGATGTCGATTGGCTTGTAGTCTAGAGATCCATGAAAGGGAAGTTGAGAGACAGGATCAGTACTAAAAAGTGGTGCCTAAGTGGTCAGTGAGTGTGTAAGCTCATGTGTACCAGGGACACACTGTCTTGGTGACACTATAGAAAGGTTTTTGAACCATACAACCTTAAGACCAGAAGCTGGTTTTAGGGTCAGCAGACCCTGAGTCAACAGTTAGTAGCTGATAGCCAACACTTGGTAGCTGGTTGACCTTAATTAAGTTAATTGTGTCCTTCAAGCCTCAGGTTCTGCATCAACCACATGGTCCTGACTCCTTCAACCCCACAACCATGGGAAGATTCTAGGCACATTCTAGGCATGGGGCCACAGAGTAAACAAGAAATGTATGAGTCAGAATTCTCAGAGAAACAGAGCCAACAGGATATATTTAAAGATCTGTGGAATGAGATGGATTATGAAGCTTTATGATTATGGACGTTGAGAAGCCCCAGGATCTACCATTTGCAATCTGGAGGCCCAGGAGAGGGTGGTGTAATGCAGCGAGACTCTGAAAGCCTAAGTAATAGGAGTGCTGATGTTCAAGCGCAAGAGGAGAGAGAAGTCCCGGCTCAAGCAGAGAACAAATTCCTCCTTCTCTCACCTTTTTGTTCTAATTGGGGCACGATCTAATCAGACGATGCCTACCCACGTTGGTGAGGCTGGATCTGCTTTTCTCAGGCCACTGATTCAAATGTTAATCTTTTCCAGAGACGTCCTCACAAGCATAAGTGAAATAATGTTTTGTCAGCTGTTCATCCTGAGCTCAGTCAAGTTCCCATCTGAAATTAACCATTGCACCTGACATGCTGTCTCTAATCTTAAGTAGCTCATGCTCTGCTCGCAGTGGTGGGATTGGAGACAGGACATTCCCACATAGACACATATGTGAGATGAAAAATAAAATAAAGTGCTCAGACTGGGAGTGATGGGGGGTTATTTTAGGGAGGATTTTTGGAAGGAAGGGTCTTTTCGAGGAGGTCACATCTGAACTACTCAGTGAGGAGAAAGCTGTATTTTATAATATATTCTATGCAGTGTGGTGGACATTTGAGTAGACATGTGAATTAAATAACGCTGATAATAGAGCATCAATCAAACATGCTCAGTGTCACCTTCCTTCTTATCTTCGCTGTTGTTGTAATTGCTATAATGCCTGAAAGGCAAACATGAGCAAGGGCCCCGAGAGGAGAGGCTGGCGAATTTGGAAAGGGACATAGGCAGTGGCACAGAAGCACAAGGCATTCAAGGAGGGGTGACTCACGACACTTGAAAGCCCAGTGACACATCTTGTGGGTCAGGCCAGATCCAGAATGTTCTATGTGAGAGCCACTGGAAAAATCCGGGTAGCAATGGGCTATGGTCATTTTTGTGTTTTAGGACAAGCACCTTGAGCCACCTCACTGTCTCCTTCAGGGAGCAGTGGACAACAGGGTAAGTGAGCAAGACCGAGGGTGGGGGTGGGAGACGGAGTTGTCCACAGTCTATCCCAGGATAGAAGGGCCTGGCAGTGGCAGATTACAATTAACCATGTGCAGAATGCAGCTGTCCTCTGGACGTGGAGGGAAAAGGGCTTGAGCCATGGGAGGGGAAGACATGCTCCTCCTCTACTCCCACTGAGCTAAGGCCCGAGGAAGAAAGACCAATGAGGCAGATTTGGCAGGCCCTGCTGCAGGTGTCTGCTGGATGACTTTGCCATGCAATGTTCTTTTCTGTCAAATGGGATATTTTCCTGCCTCTTGGAAAAGGATATTCTGAGGACTGAGTCAGATGACAGGTATGAAAAGCACTTTGGAAATTGTAAAATATTTTTGAAATCCGAGGTGCTATTTTTGTTACCCTTGGTTTCCCTCTATAGACTGTGACCCCAATAACTGAATGACGGTGTCTGGCTGCTCCAGAGGGACTGTCAAAGGAGGAGGGGGTGGAAGGCCTGGAGCTGCATGAGCCCTGGGCTCTGCAGAAGACCTGGGTGAGCCTTCCAGGGGACCATCCTTTTCAACAATGCCCTTAACGCGTCTCTCATTTAAGGTGATTTGTTAGGCAGAGCTGTGTACATCATTAGAAAATATGGGGGGCGGCCTCGGATGATTCAGAGACTGGAAGGAAATAATCCCCATTGATTCTAATGGGGGCTAAAATGGCGATGACGTGATTACCATCCATCCTCCCATCATTAAGCTGTGCAGGACAGCTGTCTCCTGGTGCACACAGGCACTCCCAGCCCGAGCATTCCCTGCTCAGAGCATTAATAACAACTTAAGATAAATTCCTTTTCACTGAGCTTTGGAAATGGAAGCCTATGGAGGGCTGAGCTGGGCACACCAGTCATTTTCCTTATAACTGATCCTCTCCCTCTTCCCTTTCCTCTCTTTATTTCTCCTTCCCAGTTCTATTTCCCTGCCTCTTCCTGAGCGTCCATCTCCTACTGTGAAATCTGAAAAGAATCCCTGAGGTAGGTATCCAGCGGCATTTGAACCCAGCAATAGACCAGTGGGTGCTGTGGGTGAGGATGGTCCGAGCCTGCATTCACACTCCCACCTGCTTCTGCCTCCAGAGTGGGACTGTGCAGAACGACGTGTGGCTCCTCCTGTCATTGGAATAATGGTGCATTTGCATGTGTGTTTGTGTAAGCACTGTGGCCCTGCAATGCCACCTGGCCTTTCACCCAGCCAAGCTTCTGCGGGACTTCTTCCAAGTACCCTGAGTCCTCTGAGGTTGAGAGGAATCTGCAAGCTCAGGTAAATGGATTTGCTAGGAAGGACTTTTTATATCAAAATTCCCCTAAGGGCTGCAGAAAATAGTCCAACCTTAAATTGCATAAGTCATCATAAGTCTGGGCAGTGTCTTCTACTTCCTCCAAGTGAAGAACAGAGTGTCACCTGTCCCAGCCCAGCAACTTGGTGCTCACCTCTCATCGTCTCTCAAACTAAAACCTTAAACCTTTGAGAAAGACCCAGATCTCTGGGGGAACCTATGCAGGGCTGGCTCCCTTCTGCTCAGAGCTTCTTTGCCTTTCTCCCAGAGCCTCAGTTAGATTAGGCAGATTAGGCAAGGTTAGATTATTGCCCTTCTGGGCAGTCCCTTTCCTGAGAAAGACAGTATCTGGCTGTACTGTTTCCTGTAGTAGGGGTTGCTGTCCTCAATCTCGTCTCTGTACACAACTGGCATTCACATTATTTCAATAAATATTTACTGATTACTGGGTATACAAATAAAAATAAAATTCTGCCCTTGCCCATAAGAAAGCCACACTCTAAAGGAGAGAAAGACATGCAAACAAGTATAGCAGATTGCTTTAATCTTGGGGATGTTTACATTTACTGGTATTTGTCCATCTATGGAGAAAGAGAGAACAGACCATCTGATACCTAATCCTGTAACCTCATATTATTACTGAGAATGGCAATAATACCACAATCCCTACCATGATCTCACACTATGTCTAGCTCCATTTCACATCTGAATAAAATGAGGCAGCAAGCAATTAAATGACTTGCCCAAGCACAGGCTTTTAGAAAGTGGCAGAGCTATACATCAAATGTTTGTCTATCTGTCTCCAAAAGTTTCTTTCTTTACCTTGCAGCCGCCTGTCCCCTTTTGGATTGAAGCTTGCCCCCAGCACGCAAAAGGGTGGAGAGCAAGCTTTTGCGGTCATCATCAACATGCAGGACTATTTCACCTTCTGAAATCAGACCAGCATCAGATATGTGACACAAGAAGGGAACATTTTCCCATTCAGAGGGTCATTAAAGGAAATGAAAACCAACAGATCATTGTTATGCATGAGGAAACAACATAAAAGGGAAAATCTGTGAACATCACCTCCATAAGTCTCTGGGAAATTTGAAGCAGAAACAAATGGGCCAGAGAGTGAATAGGTAATCTAGCAACAATAGGAACCTGGGAAGCATCAGGCCAAGTTCTCAGGAAAAATGATCCATTCTGCTCACATGAAATGAATTCTTGGGTGAAACAGAGGAAGGACATTTTAGCCACCTGCTTATTGAGTATAAGACATATGGATCTAGGTTTTAACTTCTAGAAAATGAAGAACTGCTGAAGCTTGTTCCTCTGGGCACATAGGCAAATGCTCAGAAGAGTGCTCAGCAGGTGGGCAGAAGCCCTTTGGCCATGTCCCTGCTAACTCAGCAGTAGCTACTTGGAGATCAGAGCTTATTCCACACTCCTCAGGCTCTTGCTAATGGTGAAAATTAGGAAACAGGGGATCCCAAGGACCTAAGACTTGGCATCTACTCATTGCCTCTTAGAGCCAGGACTGTTGAACAAGGCCTTCTCCTTTCTGATAAAGGGATAGTTCCTACCTAACCAATGGAATGATGTGGTGTCATGGCAAGAATTCCATTCTTTCTGCCACTGCATGAGCATAGTCTGAGTTGCTTCCAAGTCTTATTTTACTTTGAAATTTGTTCTGCTTCACTCTGGGGTGGTTGGGGTGGGGGGAGGAAATGTCCTCATGCAGATTTTATTGATCCCTTAGTGGCAAAACAACAACCCCTCCCCCTTCCCATCAAGGTCCTTAGACAGCCATTGAGAAGTGTGCATTGTATGCAAAACCAGTCCAGTCTATTTTTCTGTACTCAGCATCCACCCTTACTTTGTATAATAGCAGCGTGATTTTCTAAGAACAGGCTTTTGAAGAGATGTTTGTTCTCTTTGTAGAAGTCTGTAACTTTACAGAAGAGAGGCTCAGTACAGCTCTGATGGAATGGCATGAGCCTATATTTTTTTTAAAAAAGATAATAACAAAAATAAAAATAATAACAAATACCAAATTTATCGAATGCATAAGTGCACACAGAGTGGTAATCACTTCACATATATCCTCTCATTTTATATTTCCACATCAATCGATGAAGGAAGCCCTATTAGATCCCATTTCATAGATGTGGAGCCTGAGCATCAAGTGGTCAGATAAGGCAGAACCAGGATTTTGCATCCACCCTTCTCTGGCTTCAAAGTCTACATACACTCTTGGCGACTGGGATTCTTGCTGCTCCTTTACCCCTTTTCTGAGATTTATAATGTGAACTATAAAATTAAATGCATTGAGAAGTGCTCAGGAAAGAAACCTGTTGAGTATCATTTGACTTTAACCCTTTATTAAGCCCTGTCAGGTGTTACTGCCACAATAGGCAGATGTAGCTCTTCCTGACTCACTCATCCAGAACAATGTAACTGTGGAGGAGGAGGAACATCAGTGTTGGTGATGATGGTGACAATGGTGACACCTATGATGACATTTTCTGGGAGTCTAATATGCTAGGTGCTCCCACTCTCTGCATTTTTCTTATCTGACCCTGTCTAAATTATCCTGGAGAGTGAATGCTGCCATTATCCCTACTGAGTAGATGAGCATTGAGAGCTGGGCATTGAGAGCTATCTTGCCCAAGGTCCTACCATGAGGAAATAGGAGGAAAAGTTCCTGTACTCAGACTTTCCTGAATTCTCAGCCCCCTGGATGCTGTCCTCTTTTCTCAGAAACATTTACAGCCTGCGCCTCCCTGTGGGGTGGGGCTATCTTCCAATCTCACAGAGCTGCATCTGCCCTGGTGGCTCATTTCCAAAAGAACCTAAGGATTTTCTTTCAAAGTCTTAAACAGACCAAAGAGAACAGGCCCCCTTGTCCATTCCTCTGTCTTCGAGAATGTGAAACCTCGGGAGCTTGTTGGAAGCTCTGCTGTCTTCCAGGGAGCTCCCCCATAGCCTGGCGAGGGGAAGGCTGCCCATAAGCCCCTTGCAGCAGCCTGGGCATCCCTCTTATGTGGAAGCCTGTAGACCAGGAATAGATTAAACCTCCAAGGTACACGAATTTCAAAATTGAAGCAATAAAGCACAGCACATTTTTTCCCCTCAGATTGCAATTGCCCCTTAATTGGACCATGAATAGCAATTACACTGTAAAGCCTAACAGGAATTTGTGGCTAATTAGAGTATGTCTTGGGCAGTGGGTTTTAACGGAGGAACCCAGCTAATCACTGAGTGACTTTCATCCTCCACCAAGTGATAAAATCATCGTGAAATGCCTATCAATCACTTGGAGAAATTGCATGTGCAATTTTTAATTCCTGGGAGAGTAGGACTGAGAAGGCTGGAAAACCTCACCCTGCCCAGAGGGCTCTGTCTGCAGCCCTAAAGAGGGAGAAGCAGAAGCAGAGTCGCTCTGGCATTTTGCAGAGTCCCGGTGTCCTCTGTGTATTTACTTTACGTGCTGCACTTCTGTCTGCAGCACAAGCATTGTGTGGAGCCTATCTTTATGCCCATGACACAGACAAAAGCTTTGAGGCTCAGAATAATTTATACACACAACTAGTAAATTACAGAGCTGGTATTTAAATCCAGGTGTCTTAATCTCCATAATTTGTGACCATATAATCACTTCACGTTTACTGATCACCTACAATGGACGAGCAGCTTCCTTTACCTCATGCTATCTACTTTTTGAATAGCTATGTAAGGTAGGTATTTTCACTAATGTCACATTTACAAATTAAAAAGTAGAATTCAGACATGAGTCATAGTTCTCATGTAAGATTATCACTCTTTTTCACCTTTATTGTCACACACACACACATGCAGACTTTTATCCCTCTATTTTCCAGTAGCTGAAGCCACACATCTTTATGCCCTCTCAAAATAGGCCTTTAGACAATAATAGGAGAAAAGGTCTAAAAATCATCACTATACCCAGAAGAAAAAAATTTATCCTAAGGGCATTTGCACTAGATTGTTTATTGCAGCTCAATCTATAATCGCCAAAATGTAGAAAACAACCTAACTGCCCACCAACCCAGGAATGGATTAACAAGCTGTGATATATGTATACCATGGAATATTATTCAACCACAAAGTAAGATGGGAACTTTACATCTTTTGTATTAACCTGGATGGAGTTGAAACACATCCTTATTAGTAAAGTATCATAAAAATGGAGAAGCAAGAATTCAATGTACTCAATACTGATATGAAGCCAGTAGATGGTCTAACACATGCCCACATGAGAGAGAATCTCAAGTCAATTCAAGGTGGAAGGTGGGGTACTGAGGGAACAGGGATAGGGAAAGAGGGAAGGGGATGGGTGTGCTCCCACTTACTGTGCACAAAGTTAGGGTGTATGGCACACCTCTCAGGGGTAGGACATAATTATAAGATGGACTCTACCTAACAAATGCAAACATTGTAACCTAATTCTTTGTACCCTCAAATTAACCTGAAACAACAAAAAATAAAAATAAAAATCATCACTAGAGGAATGGCTAAATGACACATGGATGGGAAGTCAGTCAGAAAGGATGCTTGCCAACCAGCTGCCCATGTCAGAGCCAGGACCCCAGGGGGCACAGGAAAAGTGAAGCTTAGGGACACACATCAGCAAGGCCTCATTAAGTAGCAACAGAGTGGGAGTTCACCTACCACTTTCATCGTTCATGACTGAAGGATCTTGGAGGGGGTGAATTAATTCTCCTATGCTCCCAGCCTGGGGCAAGGATGCAAAATGTGTTCCAGGGAAAGCAAAGGTCTTTAGCAAAAGGGGGCCAGATGGAACCCTTTTCTACATCATGATTCTCAGCAGCATCAGGACCCCACGCTGGCAGGTGGTAAGGACAGGGCATGGCACCAGTCCAATAGCAAAGGAACAAATGTGCCTTCTATGAGCCAAGAAGTAATAGGGAGACAACAGAATGCATAGTCTTGACATCAGACATACCAGGCTGGGTGTGTGTGCCTGCTGGGTCATTGCAGGAAACTTGCTCACCTGCAGTTTTTTATTGCAGATCAACCCCTGGGGAAACTGACACCCACGTCACAGAAGGATCAGAAGACTCCAGGGGATAAAACCTGCTGGATCTCAATACTGCACCTAGCATACAGTTGCTGCTTAAGATATATTAATCCAACTGCCCTTCAAAACCTGTCTTAAAACCAAACAATTAACAGGTAATTTCTGTTCTAGTCAAAGTATCAAATCATTCTTCATTTTCAGACTCTGAATCAGTAAAGTGCAATTTGAGGGTTTATGAATTCTTTTGAAAACTGATTGAAATCTACTAGCTGCCATCCCAGAAATACACACCTAGGGGTTTCTTGACGAAACAGGAGAGTTTCTCCTTCCAAAGTTCTCTGAGGGAATCAATATGAAAGTAGAAGTACATTTAGTGAATTTTCTATATTTCGTCTTCTGTGAGCATCCCCCAGAATTGTAATCCTGGTAGGGATGTCAGCCTGTGTAGACTCTAGGATGAGAACCATTCTGAAAACCTTCTATAAGTGGCTGAGGCCAGAGAGAACCCTTTTTCTGTAGGCTGGTTCCCAGCCACTTTGACAGAGACAGAAGTATTTTGTAGGTTATTCGTGCAGTTCAGCTTTGGGCCATTGGTCTCCCTTCACGTCAGTATCCTTCCAGAATGATGATTTAGGTCAAGCTCAAGAATAAATGCTGACGGGTTTGTTCTCAGAGCTGTTGAATTAGGAACAGAGTGATAAAAAATAGAAGCCAGGTTTTGAAATACTTAATAACTATGACCTAAATGTTCATATACCCTCAAAATTCAGACGTGAAAATCCTCACCCCCAAAACGATGGAGTCATGGAGTATGACCTTTGGGAAGTGCTATAGTTTGAATATGTCCTTTCCAATATTCATGTATTGAAACTGGATCCCCATTGTAGTGGTATTAAGAGATGGGGGAGGAGGTGACCAGGTTAGGAGGGCCTCATGAATGAAATAGTGCCTTATGAAATGGCTTGAGGAGCCACGGCCACCTGTTCTGTTCTTCCACTGTGCAAGGACACAGTGTTCCTCCCCTATGTCCCCCCTGCCTTTCACTAAATAAGAATATTACTGAGAGAAGATGTCATCAATGGAATAAGACCTCACCAGACAGTGAATTTACTGGAACCTTGATCTTTAACTTCCCAACTGCCAGAACTGTGAGAAATAAATTTCTGTTCTTTATAGATTACTCAGTATCAGGTGTTTTGTAAGGCAGGTGGTGATTAGGTCATGAGGCCGAAACTTCATGGTGGGATTAGTGCTCTTATAAGAGTCCTGCAGCTGCAGCAGCTCATGTCTATAATCCTAGCACTCCAGGAGGCTGATGTGGGTGGGCTGTTTGAGTTCAGGAGTTCTAGACTAGCCTGACAAAGAGCAAGACCCTATCTCTACTAAAAATAGAAAGTTAGCCAGGCATTGTGGTGGGTGCCAGTAGTCTCAGCAACTTGGGAAGCTGAGGCAAGAGAATCGCTAGAGCCCAAGAGTGTGAAGTTGCTGTGAGCTGTGATGACACTGTGGCATTTTACTCAGGGCAACAGAGTGAGACTCTGTCTCAAAAATAAAGAAATAAATAAGTCCCTAAGAGAGACTGTCACCCCTTCCACTATGAGAGTATACAGCAAAAAAATGCTCTCTGTGAATTAGAGAGCAGACGCTCACCAGACCCCAAATCAGCCTTAATTTTAGACTTCCCAGCTTCTCTAGAACTGTGACAAATAAATTCATGTTGCTCATAGGTTATCAGTTTACGATACAGGTGTTCCCCAAGTTACGGATAAGATATTCCTGAGAACATCTTTAGGTCAGATTTGTAGGTAACTCAGATTCCTGGATGAACAGCACACATAGGATGATAATAATAATAATAAAAATACTATAATGGGTCATATGTTGTCATAATAATACAGTGTAATGCTATAATAATAATACTACCCCTGAACTGTAATAATAAGTTACAGAAACTTATGCCTCCTTTTAATTTATAGAATAAGTTACAGAAACTTCTGCCTCCTAATTTAAACAAACAGAACCTAAAAAACTCAAAAGATTTAGACAGGAGAAGTTTCAAAAAAGAAAATTAAAGGTTAATACTCACCTCATATCCTGTTTCCTGGAAGGGGGAATTTTTTGAGGCAGGAATGTGGGTTGACATTAATCAGAAGGTGAGGATGGAGATGGTGCTGGAGAGGAGAGAATGGGTGATGGACAATCAGGACTTGATGTTGTTGCTGAAGGAGAGGAACTTACCTCTGAAGTCAGTTTCTTGAAAAAGGCATCCAGTGTTTTTTACAGAGCCTTTTTCTTTTCTCCATCATAAATGGCCTGATAGCAGTTGCTGTTGTCACTAATTGCGCTGTAAACCTTTGTAAACCGCTCAATGTTAGGTTCTTACTCCTTAAGCTTAACTCTTGCTTCAGTGAGACCAAAGGCTTCAGCTAAATTCTTGGATTGTAAACGTTCTCACCTCTGAATCTTCTGATTCTCTGTGTTTTTGTGTTTCTATTCACAGCTTCTCTAGCTATGAGACTAGCCAGTAGACCAAAGATGCTGTGCTTAGGAACCACTATACTATGGGGGCTTTGTTTATATGGATGGAAGAAACTAGCTCTTGAATTAATGATTTAATAATTATAAATTATCCTTATGGGGAATGTTGGGAGCCCGTTCTTAAGTACAAAATGCCATAAGTCTAGATGTCCGTAACCAAGGGACTGCTTTGATTTTGTGACAGAAGCCCAAATAGATGCAAATATGGAACCTGGCTAACAGGTATCAGTCTTCTATGAAAAAGAGAACAATCTTTTGACATCTTGGATCTAAGTCTTGGCTTGTTCTTTTTTGGATGCAAAAAGAACACTTCCTTTTTATAATCAAATTCCTATATGTCAGCTGCTGAGGCTCCCCTCTTCCCAACCATGTTGCATAGGCTAGACCTACGCAGCCCTGGGACCCATCACTAACTTGACATTGCCCTGTGTCCTCATTTCCCTTCTCTCTGCATTCTCTCTTGTGATATTCGAAGGCAGAGGGACCTGTTCTGTACCATCATCTGAGTAACCCTCCTGTTTCTACTTTGTGCTAAAAGACTCTTCTACGTAACAATAGACTTTGTTCCACTCGGACTCTGAGGGATCCACAAGGGACCACTTACCCGCACGTTGACTGCAGAGCAATCCCTCTGCTAGTCCCTTTCCACGGAAGAAGAATAGGCTACCATCTGTATGTGACAAGAGTAAACGGCTGAGGGACTGTTTAAGTCACTGTATAAGGATTTATTCTGCCTTCAGAGATTAAAAAAGAGGCACATTTTATGTCTTTTCCACATTTTCCCTGGTTCTCTCTTACCTTCACTTGTCCTCGATAAAGTGTAGAGTTATCAACAGCCCTCTCAAAGGTCATGTACAACAGAAACATGACAGAGGCACAACAGCGATAGAAAAATAGCAAGAATTTTATTCCCTTCTCACACCCCCACCCTGCCTGCCAGGCTCCCTAGATGTCAGATGCTGTGGAGCTCTAACAATGCAGGCTTGGGCTCCAGGGTGCTCTGGACCCCGGAGACAAGCCTCAGTTCACCAGCTGTGAGACACAGATAAGCCCTTCTCTGAGTGTGCGGTCACTGATTAGCAAAGGGGCAACCCCTGCACCTGACTCATGAGAACTGCATGAAATAATATTGTGAAATATGGAGCATAGTACATGTGTCCCATATAAGGCTCTCCCCCTACTACTTTGGGTTCTGGGGATTCAGAATCGCCTGTTTCATACTGCAAGTAAAAGCATAACCACATTTCTACAGATCCCATAAAGGTAGAAAAATGCATTTTCAGAAGGATGGCTAGCCACCAGGAAAAGGTCTGGTCTCCTCAGGGTTGTCGGGTAAAATACAGGGCAACCAGATTCATATGATTTTAGTTAAGAATGTACAAATATTGCATCATAGAGACTTATATTACAAAATTTATTTTTTGTTTATCTGAACTTTGAATTTAACCGAGTGGCCTCTATTTTTATTTACTAATCTGACAAGCTAAGTGTGTGTCTGTATCTCAGCATTCTATGTACGTCTTTACCTGGCTGAGGCATGCAAGAGCGCAAGGGTGATCATCAAATTAGGTTAGCCTAATTTGGATCCCAAGTCATGGTGACCGTCCTGCATAATCTTAATCATGTTTTAGGCAACTTCCAAAAGATATTAACAAGCTTTGGGCAAGCAAACACAAATATCCTTTTATGATATGTAGATTTGCCAAAAGCAATACAATGGCGAAATGAAAACAGAGCAGCCAGAATCATATAAATAAACCGTCACTACCTCTTCATTCAGAAGCATCAATCTATAAAGGAAATTTAAAATTTGTGCTATAAGAGTGGGGAGATATACTTTTATGATATGTAGATTCGCCAGCGGCAATATAAAAGCAAAATGAAAACAAAGTGACTAGAACCCATAGAAAGCTTGTTACGTCTCTCTTCAGGCCATCAATCTTCAAAGGGAATTTTATTATTGTTTGTTTGTTTGTTTTAGGAGTCTTTGTCTCTGCTAACATAAAGGAACCGAGAAGCCAACTTCCCAAAGGATGGGTAAGAGTTGTCCAAATAGAAGAGTGAATGTGTCCTTCTAAAATGCTTGCTTTGTGGCTACGCTTTTTTATTTAGAAGAAAGTGGTTCTTTGTAGAGGGGTAAAGGCAAGTAGACTCTTAGAAGAATAATATCCAGTGGAAAAATATGAAATCCTAGATTAGATTCCACAATCCAGATTGTTTGGAAAGCGTCTCTGGCTTTGTTGTTCTCTTGTTATTTTGGCTGTCCACTGCTATATAACCGCCGTCTTCCTCTTCCCAAAGTGGCTTAAAAAAATAATCATCATTTATTATCTCTCACAATTCTAAAGTTCATTTTGACTTAACTGGAGGTGTTTCTGCCCCTCATTTCTTAAAAACCAGACTTGCAAGTTGTACAAGGTCACTTCTACCCCATTCTATTAGTCAAAGCAAGCCCCAAAGCCAGACCCTTCAATGAGAGGGAAGTATGTCTCACCTCTAGATGAGAGTGGCAAAAAAAAGTTACTACATCTTTAACTCTCCACAGTTCATGTTGTGGCCACAACTATTTACATTCGTTTCACATACAAAATATACTGCTTTACATCCCAAGAACCCCCAAAGTCTTACTCTATTATTACATCAGACCTAGACTTAAAGGCTAGGATCTTGACACTTAATTAGGTCCAAAAGCTTATGAAGAACTTAACTTGAATTAATGAAAAGAGGGTTCTTATTAATTTGATGGCTTACCAATGAGAGATACAGTTCAGCATACAATAATTGGTCAGGTATATGACAACTGCAATAGAAACTCAGGCTTAAAAAGGAGACAGATGGAGGGGTCCTCAAACTTTTAAAATAGGGGGTCAGTTCGCTGTCCCTCAGACCATTGGAGGGCCAGACTGCGGGCACTGGCTGAGTCAGCTGCTAAGCAGGACAGGCAGTGGCGGCAAAAGCACCCAGCAGGCCAGATAAATGTCTTAGGTGGGCTGCCTGTCGCCCACAGGTGGTAGTGTGAGGACTCCTGGTAGAGGCCCGCAAACATCACTGCTCCACAGAGATTTGCAAGTCCAGCTGAACATGCATCCTTACTGCCAGTGATCTGGGGGCAGAGCATGTGTATTGACTAGGGCCTAGGTTTGCTCCCTAAAGATGGTTCTCCTAAAATCTTAGCATTGTTGTCTGGTCCCTGGCTCCATCCTCTGAGTCATCTTTCTTGTATTGACTATATTTCATTGTTTACTGTATTCTTGATGCTCTGGCATTTGGCAACTTAATCCTGGAGACACTTCCCCTCCCTAGTGCAAGTTAATTCCTAGAGATTGCAAATTACTTCCCTGGGAACGTGACTTTGATAGCCAAACCAAGCAGCTATTCTTTATCAAACTCTCACACATAAAGCCAAGGAATCACCCAAGGGCCAGGTTACAGACAACCAAGGTTGACCCTATAGCCCAGCACCTGCCTGAATTTATTCAGACTATCCTTTTCTGTGCTTACTCAGAAGTCTAATACCTTGTTTTGTCCATTCCTTCCTGCAAAAACCCCTATAAAACTGTTGGTCATTCTTTCCCACTTGCCTTTCTAACCTCCTAACTTTCCCTGGTGCTGCCCATGTGGCCCTACATGGCTTTATGCTGGGACTCCTGTTTCTCGGGAATCTGTGAGTATAAACTACTTCTTCCTTCATGACAACCATTTCTGTGTCTGCCCTTATCACACCAGAATAAAACAAATCCTGGGTACATTTGAATACATTTCTTTTTACATAAGAAATAGTTCATGTTCACAGTGCAGTAATTTTCTCAGGCTATTTCCCATTTAAAGAAGCTTGGGAGTGTAGAAGCCTCTGCATTTTCTGTTTAATAGGAAGGGGATCCACTGTGAGTACTGTGGGGTAAGGGGTTTATTAAAGGAATTAGACCATTCACAGCTGTGAGAGGTCGGGAAGGTAAGCAAAGATCTAGAAGGGGGAGCTGGATGATCAGAGGAGAGTCATGAACTGGGTGTGCTGGGACACATGGACTAGCTGAAGCTTGGTGAGAAAGTACCAAGGTGGATTGCAAAAATCTGGCAGGAGATGTGTACAGAAAGCCTTTGCCTTTGTGTGGCTGCTGCCTTTGAGTGACTATAAAAAAGTAATGGTTGCTTGCTGGGACCACTCCTGGTTGGCAGACTCAGCGTCTAGAAGAAGAGCTGGACATGTGGGGCACAGGAGCATGCGGACCAGTGAGAAGCCATCCCGCACTTCTGCACTTGATCTTCACCAAATCTCTCGCCAGTTGCCTTTATGTAACGTTTAGGATGCTTTCCTCCTTTGCTGTAGACAAGACTTCCCACTCCCTGTGACATGAGACTTTATCTCTCTTTTCCTTGACTCTTTGGGGACAGAATTGATTCATATCACATGAATCACCCTCACTATCCCAGAATTATCCTCTTGCCCCTTCCTTCTGTGGCCCAAGAGAGAAAAGCAAGTTGACAGTATTGTAATATAATTTAAATTCTGAACTCCCTTGAGCTCATTCCTCCCTTCCCTTTGCCTCCCTCCCTCTCTTTCACCTGTTGTCCTTCGTTCTCTCCTTTCTTTCTCCATTGCCTGTGCACTGACTACCAGTGATGTACCTCCCATCTGTGATTTGTACTGGGGCAAATCACAGTACGAGTCATGTCTTCACTTATCTGTACCTGCCCACCTTATCCATTCCTCTAACAGGGTAATTCCAGGTAGTGCCTGCAGGACTTGGCACTGGTGTTTGGGAGGCTCGCTCTGGTAGAGGACATAAGACAGAAACACTACTAGGCAAAGCAGCTACTGAAAAGGGCCACAGGGGAGCTGAAGACAAACTGTTTTAAGGAATTGTAATTGAAAAGATACATTAAAGTCAGATTATGGGAGTCTTTTAGTGCTTGTCTAAGGACTTGGGCCTTTTTTGGAGCTTAATGAAAAGTCATTAAAGATTTTTGAGCTGGGGAAAGCTATAGTAAGAGTTGAACTTCAGGAAAATTTATCAGGCAGCTCCATGTAAGCATTAGGAAATGAGGATGACTATGGCGTCTGTTGCCCTGGGCTGACTGCGCTGTGGACATGGAAATGCTGGGGAACTGTTGTGCCATCCTGTCGATGTGAGTGGGGTTTCAGGCTGCTGGGATGAAAGGGCCACTGGAAGGCCGGGGATATGTAAGACTTGGGAGATAACGTCACACAAGACAAATTTGCTTGGTCACACAAAGGCAGTAAACTGTGCTCTTGGCCATGTCCCCTCTGACAAATGAACCTTCTCTTGCAGCCCGATCAATAGTCACTGAGCTAAAGATTGTTGGAGATAATTTTTAACTCGGTGGAGCCTATTTTCCATAAATCATACTTATTTTTACCTCTACTTATTCAAAAATATTGGTTAAATATGTGCTGTGGCCCCAGGGTATGTAGCACACTGATGGAGGTGGAGGTGGGAACACTGGGAAAGAAAGAAACTAGGGTCCACAATGGGGAATCCATCAGGGACGACAGGGAAAGTCCCTGAGTGTACAGGGCCCCTCTGAGCAGGCTGCATGCCCAAGCCAGCCATGGGGGACATAATGAAAATTAGGACAATTTTGTAAGCTTTTCACAGAACTAAATATATAATAATATGAGTCATGTAAAAACTATTGTTTATTTTTATTTCTTCCTGTTCTGGATTTTTTTTTCTAACATACTTTCTTTTATAAAATTATGCTGATAGTGGATAAGAATTCCCCCCCCCTTCCTTCCTTTCTAAATAAAAAGTTTCCTTACTTGGCAAAATAAAATATTTGTGATTTTATGCTAATGTCCTGCCTCCTTGTCTGGTTCGCAACTCTAGAATAGGAATCACTACTTTGGGAAAAAAAAGGTTGATCAGGTTTTTGATCCTGTTTAAATGTTTATTATGACCCTATGACAGTGATAAGGATATTTCTAGCAAGCTTTTGGATGACAGGAACAGGGAAGGGTGTCTAATACATAGGTATTTAATATGTTGGATCAGGACCTAAAACCTGAAAAACTTGCCAGCACCGTCAGGGCATGGATTAGGGAAGCAGCTGGCGCCACAGCAGGAGGTGGTGGCTAAGGTCTGGGCAATGAGGCTCTGACCATAGTCAGACATGGGCCAGCATGGGCTTGCATCATTACCCCAAGAGCAACACTGACAGATGAGGGCATCTAGGAAAGAGTGTCCAGAATTCTGAAGCCATCATTTCAGAATAGGAAACAAGTAGAAGATCCTGGTGTTATCTAAGAAAAGAGATGGGCTGGGGCCAACAGGAAAGCATAGTCTAAGAATGCTCTTGGAAAATGTGAGACTGTCACATGATAAAGTCTTTGGAACCTGGGGGTCCCACCCGGGGGCAGAACTAAGAATAGTGGATGGAGACTATAAGAAACCCAGTTTGGTCTCATTGTCAGAAAGAAAAAAAAAATTCCCCAAATATCAGCATTTTCCCCCACATGAAATCTACTGTTGCCTTATTTCTCATTCAGTTTAAAGCTCCTGAACAACCAGACCTCATCTTGGAGATCTTGGTGCGTCCCCAAGCCTGTATCATGTACAGTGCCTGGCTCCTTCTGAGGAGCAAGTCCACCTTTATAAGTCTGTAGTAAACATTTGAACAAGAGAAAAACATGCCCATCCTTTTATCTTCAAAGTAGTGACTCCTACCCTCAAGTTGTGGACCAGATAAGAGGGCAGGGCATTAGCATAAGGGGGGCAATATTTCATTTTGTCATTGCTGTGGTGTTAATTTGTGTCCAGACTGGCATTTTCTCCTAAAATTCCTTTTGATCTCACTCTCACTCACTATAGTTGATTCACAAGCAAATATTGCCCAGCACACTAAGATCTTAACTCATATTCCTTGAAGCACATGACATTTTTGAGGCTAAAACAACCTTCTGCCTCCACTTCTCCATATATACACAGAGAATCCCCTAGGATTCTATGAACCTAAATGGTGAGTACTTGGGGATATGTGACGTTCCCTGTGATTGTTGTTCCATTTCTTGACATGGACTCAGCAATTATAGAGGCCTGATGGAGCTGGGCAGGAACCACAGGAAGGCTATGAGGTGACCTGTGGAGATCAGAAAGTTTAGCAGGGAAGCTGGTATTTGTACTGAATTTGCCAAATGGGTAGAGGGTTGGGGCAGGGGGTGTGAGTGGAGGTCATGGGTAGATCAAACTGGAAGTGTTAGGGGGAGCTGGAGATGCAAGTCAATATGATTTTGAAGGGAAGAGGTCGAGGTGACAGGATAAAGACTACATAGTTAAATGCAAGACCATGCTGCTTTTGCAGGAAAGAACAAGGGGGTGGTGACATCCTGGGGGTAACCAGGATTCTTCTCAGGACGGTCTCTTCTGTGGACCACTGGGACATCTAATGTATATGACTTTCACTTTCACATCATTAAAACCCACATCTACTTAGATAATCTTCCAAGTAGGATGTATCCAAAGGGGCTGACATAAGATGACTGGTGTGCTGTCTGCCATCTGGGAGGCAGAGCATTTCAAATCATGTTAGAAAAAGATCTTTATTTTCCCTTTTGAAACAAATGTTTTCCCTCCTCTCGCTCTGCCTGTTTCTCTCGTGTTGTTGACAACAGAATCACAAATTTGACAAATGAGCAGGTGAACTGCCTTTAGCCTAACAACAAAGACAGTTAAAAAAATATATGATTTCAGAAATGAGGCTTAGCTTCAGCAAATATCCCTGCTTTCTAAATCGGTGACATTTTCAGGTGGGCTCCCATCATGGAGAGTGAACACTGCAAACCACCCTCCCTTTGCCTTGCAAGCCTCGTAAAACTGAGATGTTTTGTATGTGAGAAGCATGTTCTGATGAATTCTTTAAGGTGAGGTTCTCTTCACCTCACATTCATCAGCAGATATTATAACTTCACTGAAAATTGACATGAGAAATTGGGAAGAGAGTCCTAAGGCCATCAATATAAAAGGCTTAAGGACCCCAAAAGGTTTTAGTGAATTAATTACAAGCCACAGCCCGAGTCTAGGATTAGACTTTTCCCCTTGTCTTTTTCAGTAGGAAGCGCAAGAGAAATAATTGTTCTTAAAACCAGTAGAGCAAGAAAGGATTGTCCAGAAAGGATGGAAGAGCTGGGCTAGTGCCGAGCAGCAAATTTGCAGTTCATCTGTCTGATGAGCAACACCCAGGGCGCCTGTCCCTACCACACATGCTGGAGCGAAGGGCTGGCTGGGCAGACGGGAATGGTGTGGAATCTCGATAAGGCAGAAGTGAAGATGGAGTCCTTCTACCCCGTTAGCGCCAACCATACCTGAGCCCCACCAGACGTGGGGCTTAGAATGCTTTTCACAAGAAAATCACCTGGCAGATAAAATCTTCTTCCCTTCCTGTCCTCATCACGACCATCCCAAGTGATCTGAGGCTCATCACCTCACCCTGCAGGCACCCCAGCATCCTTGGAAGTGAACCCAGTCCCTGCCACCCCACATGCTGTGTCATCCCATCAATTTCCTCAAGAGTGGCCCACTAGCTGCCCTGTCTTTTGCCTCCTGATCATTTTCTTTCCCTTTTATCTCTTCCTTCCAATGTTGACTGAAAACAATTCCAGATAAAGACAACCCTGCAAAACCAACTGCTATAGACACTGAAATGACTGTAGGGGCAAGTACCAGTTATTCAGCATGTACAGCTGCTGGCAATCACCCCACACCCAGCAAGAATGGCGTTACATGTAGTGAAGCTGCCTTATTTTATCCTTATAAGAAACAAGCTCCCAATGTAAAGAGGAGGCAATGGAAAGGCCAGACCACATGTCCAAGGTCACAGGACCAGGGTGTGGCATAGCCAGGTGTGGGAGCCAGTTTGCCTGACTCCAAGACATCCCATGACACCAGCACCCTTGAACACTGATAGCAGGCAGGTTACAGTCCACCCTCCCCACGGATCACATACTCCAGTGAGCACAATAGTCAGGATGCTTCTTTGGTGCCCTTTGACCTCAGTCACTCTGATGAGTCTGATTTTCTGGACTTAATTTCTTTGATGCTAGATGTAAAGAAGAGTCGCTGCTCGACCTCGCCAGAATAGCAAGGCTTCCCTGGCTGTAGCTGGAGTACATACAAACTTTGGAAACATCCCGGGCTGGGCCTGCCTCCCAGGAAAGCCTCTCACAGGCTGGGTAAACCCTGTGAGCTTCATTTTCCTCCTGGATATACCATCTAATGCATGAGAGTTAAGTGATATCTTGTACATAAAAGTCTGAGCACAGAACTTGTCACAAAGGATGTGCCTGAAAATGCAAGTATCTGTCCCTATCTATTCTCCCCAGCATACTGAAAACTGGGGACAGCAGCAACTCCAGGTGGAATGGAAGCTTTGCCATGGCACGACCTGAGAGGGTTCCCCACAGCAAAGCCTGCCTAGATACTTCTCCTGGTGATGGCACCCTAGGTGCTTTTCTCTCCTGGAAGCATCTGGCTCCATGCAGGGGACAGATTTGGTGCTTCTTGTACCTCTGCCACCGTGGAGAGGAAGTAGGGGTTTCAACGTTCACAGGAGAAAATGCCCTTGTGTTATTATTTTGGAGAACAAGGGCAGGCCCAGCGATGCCCAAGCAGAAGGGCAGGCCAACTACCTCCTTTCTGGAGCTTCTGCTGAAGGTAGCAGGCCAAATATGTGAAGCTGGGGCCAGACGCTGAGGGTGGAAGTGACTTCTGGCAAGTCACTTACCTCTTTTCAGATCATTCATTTAATCATCTTCCAGACCCTGATTCCCTGAGAGTTTTGAGAGCTGCAGAGGACAGATCATGCATGAGAAGTGCTCGCCAGAGAGGAAACAGTTAAAGCACGTAGCAGACTCTCCCATCTCCCCTTTACTTACTTTCCGTGTTCAGAATCTGGCCTCTCCAAGAGACTGTGCTCTGGCCTGAAGGATTTGGAAGATTAACAAAACAAGTCTCAAATGCAGTCCAGGTGAGAGATGCGCGTCGCCCCTGAGTGAATGCAGCCCGGTGGCGCCAGGAAGCCGCATGAGGGATGAGCCTTCCTTGCCTCAGTACCCGCGGTGCACAAGGTCAGGGAGGCAGAAAATCACACTCACCAGGAACCTTTCTTCATTTTCTGCAATAAAATTTAGGAAGATCATCTTCAATCAGTGTCACTGCCAAGAAGAGAAAGAGCCACTTTATATATTCGCTCTGATTTTGCACAAAAGGAAAATCTTGATGAGGCCATCCTTTGCATCCATCACACCCCACACACATACACACTGTCTGCCTCCCCCCTAACTGCTCATCCCCGGGGGAAGGCTCACACTAACCCTAACCCCCAGGGAAGGCTCACCCTAACCCTAACCCTGTTTCCACCTTGTTCCTTGGAGGTTCTCCTGTTCTGCCTGGCACCTTCTCTCACTCCCTGGGGCTTGCTAAAGTTTCCCAGGTCTGCCTCTTGCAGCACACCTGACATCTAAGGGGAGCTCTATGACACCCTTAACACCCCCAGAACCACCATCAGTGTTCCTGCTCCTGAGCCCTCCTCTGACCCCTGCCCCTCTCCTGATATCCGTTGCACCCCTTAGTTACTCTTTGCCTCACTTTAGAGCTGGAGGAATTACCTTCCCAGCTATAGGCTTGTACTTTTGTTTAAGATCCCAACGTGTCACTTTGCTATGCTGGCTTATGTTCTGGAACCTGAGAAACTGTCCATGTTAAGTAAGTCTTCAGATGCTTCTATGGCATTATTCTGTGAGCTGGTCATTGGGCACCTGCCCTGTAACAGCTGGTGTGCATACTCACGTCAAGCCCTGCCCTCCCCGTGTGCTCCCAGAATCCAGCCTTAGAACAGCAGCAGCAGAGGGACTCATGAACCATAAGAAGACCTGCTAGGAACCTTATGGGGGCTGTCCATTTCTCTGGGAGGAAAAGGCCCACCCCGTGCCACCCTATGCACTCTCTGACCTCACCTCCTACATTCCTACCCTCCTACTCTCCTGCCTAATTATTCTTCACTGTCCATACCCAGGTGAGTACACCTCCCTTTCAGGGGATTCTCCCAAAAATCCACATGGATTTTCTTCTCATTTCTTCATTTCCTCAAACAGCACCTTCTCTTGCAGCCTTAAGGAACAATCTTATTTTAAAGTATAATCCTTACCTCCTGCCCTCTGGCGTCTGTCATTCTTGTTCACCTTTCTGGCTTTATTGTTTTTGTCATAGTACTTATCATTTTCCAACACACAAGATATTTTACTTATTTTTTGCCTGTCTTCTCCCAATCGATTTTAAGCTCCACGAGAATGGTTTCTTTTTTATCTGCATCTCGACACCCAGAGCGCTTCCTGGTTCATAGTAGGTACTCAATACAGACATGTCAATAAATGGGCTCTAATAACCGCAGCCAGGCTCAGGGTCAGTCAGTTCTCTCTCCTTCCCTCCCTTACAATTTTATTCCTCACTGCAATGCACGTGGCCTCATATCAGGACCCACAGGTTGCACATAGCAAGAGATGACAAAGGCATGACCCCTTTTTCTCAGGATACAAATAATGACTTTTTCCCCAGCCATTATTTATGCCCTAACTCTAACTAGATTTTTATTACCTTGAGTCACTGACTTTAAGTGACTCTACAGAGTGCAGGTGACCTTGGACATACCTGTTCCCTATTCAAGGGGCTTGTTCTACTTGCTGACAGTCAGCTATCATGGAGATGAAGGATGGCCCTGTTATTATTACCTGTTGTCAAGAAACCCCATTGGCTTGATCAATCCAGGCAACCTTTACTTAGAGGCATGAGGAAAATCAGTCAAAATAGTTATTTGACAAGGTGTCAAAGACACGGTTATTTGACAGAAATGCAATTTCCTATCAGTTGGGTTGGCTTTGTTTAGACACATACCTTCTGTGTAAGACTTTAAAAGTATGCATTCACCTAATTCTTCAAACCCTTACAGAATGAGACCAAACTTGCCTCATTTTCTTAAATATTCTGAAATCAGAAACTACCATTTGTAGACAGACTTGAAGTAAAATCACTCCTAACCTCATCCTATGCCAATATTTACGAGCTTCAGGAGTTGGACTGCAGCTTCTTGGGAGTTGAGAATTATACCTACTGAGCTCTTTACATGAATAATATGACTTATTTCTCAGTATAGCCCTATGAGATTGGTTTTATCAACAGTTTTAACCAACAAAAAACCTGAGGAGTAGAAGGTTTGGCACTTCTCTGACATCACTTGATGGGTAGTATCACAACTGAGGTTTGAACTAGGAACTGTCTGATGATAAGGCCAGATCCCTCTAGTATTTCATTATGTGTTCCTTGGCCTTATTCATTTTCTACAAGGCCAGTTCTGTGGAGAGTTGAATAAGAGCTGTGTTTAAAATAGTGAAAAGTTCAGAAGGAAAAGCAGTGTAAATATTCAGTTCCGTCCCCCTTGCCTGATCCTTGAGTGTGTCTGTTCCCAGCTATGTACACAGGCATTGGGGGGGGGGAGGGTCAGCCTTTCTTTAGTTAATATCCAAGGCCAATCGTTCCTTATTTAATTCTGTATTAAGACTCATCCAATTACTAGAGAGAAATCCACTTTACACTGTCTTAAAGAATAAAGAAAATGTATTGGTCTCCAGACATTCCCATGGTAACCGACTTCACGATGGTGGAATATAAGTTCTTAAACTATGACACCAGGACTATGTCTCTATCTCATGCCTTTATATTCCTTCAGGTCAGTTTTTTGTCACCAAGCTCTCCCCTCAAGGTGACAAGTTTGTCATAATCAACTATTCTTACTCTACCTGACTAATCATAGAAGGAACAGATAATTTCTTCCCAAAATTTCAAGGAAAATTCAAAAGCTTATTCTCACTTAGGTAGTTTGGGCCATGTGACTATCCCTGAATGGATATGATGGCCAAGACCATGGAAAAATTTGATTAGACAGAAATATGTTATGGAATTGGATTAGCCCCATTCACAATACATGTACTCAAACACAGGGAAAGAGATCCCCAAAGCATTATGGTAAATATATTGACAGAACAAAACAACAAAGAACCACTCGCCAGCCATGCTTAGTGTATGTCTTCTGTGTATATTAGTTTCTTTATCTGTAAAACAAAGTTACTGTGTATCTCACAACATTTTTCAAGGATCCCATGAGGTATTGTTTGAAATTAATTAACACAATGCTTGGCACCTTGTAAATACTTCAAATAGCATATTATTAATTCACATTTCATACTATAATGGCTTAGGCCTACAACTCTCTTCTTATGCATGCCTAGATTCAACTTATTTTCCTCCTGCCTCTGGCTCCCATTTAAGTGGTTTAGTATTTCTCAGATGATCCTTGGAATTTCTGATGAACAACAGGTTCATGAGAAGCTGGAACTTTTGGAAAGGCTGTTACAAATGCTATTGGCACCCCTCATTTTTCAACAGGGGGTGTGCCTGCATGATTTATGTAGACACAGCGTGAGGCAGAAGAGGTACACATCTCATTATCCTATTAATCCTCTAACATATCACTATTTGGCCATAATCTCCTTTCCCCAAAGACAAGGAAGGAAATGGAAATGATAGTAACACACAAAACAGCTCACGCTTTGATACACATGAAGGACCAGGGAAGGAGGGGAATAACCTCATCTGTAGAAAATGCTTATTTCTTAAAATCTGGTCCCTGGAGCCATGAACTTATTGGGAAATATCTTTGGGAGAAAGTCATATTAAATAAGCGAGGGAGATAAGATTTAGAAACAGCTTTTCCTCTCTCTTTCTTCAAATCTGTTCTGTAAATATTTCAGGATAAGTGACTTTGCCTCCCTGGTGGCAGATATCATTGTTTTAGAAAATACAGTTTATAAGCAAGTTTCTTTGGAATTTTTTTTTTTTTAAAACTCATCTGATTTTCCACCAATGGAACATAAAAAAATGTCTCAGAAAACAGAGAAACTGGTGGAAGCATTTGACCAGACAAGGACTATTCAGTCTTTATCTTTTGTTTTTGATGTCTTTTCCCTGAATACGTAAACTTTTTTCCATTTCAAAAGGAGGTATGTGGCAATCCACAACTATCAGCATTTGTTCTAGAGTCTTGAGATGAATCTATAAATAAAACAGGCAAGTTCTCTCCTCTCAACATGTTCTACTCTGGCCAGTGATACTGAAAATCTATAAAAAAATTAAGCAAGAAAAATATCAAGCAAAAATACGTGTAAACCAAAGACTTAAAGGAGGTTTATGGGATAGCATGAGTCTCTGGTAATATTGAGCCTGGTGGTTGTGCAGGCCAGTAGGACCTATTTAAAAGTCAAAGCACTCATCCTCCAGCTACTGGAAGATAAGTCTGTAGCCAGTGACTTAAACCAGTGATCTTTTCAGAAGAATTGTCCTTAGTGTAAATTCTAAGTTTTAGGAGATATCTATGTGGCAGCCGATGACTGACAGATACTGTCTACAAAAGTCTATCCCCTTCCTTCAAGGTAGGCCACGTGTGAGGTATGATTTATGCTCCAGATCTACCTACTATTACAAACCATGGATCTGTCCAAGGTTAGACGTTACCTAAGATCATATCTAAGACCACATCCCTGTTCTCTTTTTCTCTTCCTCTCTCTGCTCCTCTTTCTCCTTTATAGATTTTTCTTAAGTGCACACCACCAATAAATCACATCCTACCAAAACTCTCCCTCAGGCTCTGTTTCTAGGAAACCCAACCCAAGACAACAGTCAAGAAAGGCCTCTTTTGAGTTGTGATATTTAAGTGAGGAAATGAGTGATGGGAAGTACTGAGCACACAAACCGCTAGTGGAAAAAGCTTGATATGCAGAAAGAACCAAGGGAAAATCTTCAATGAAAGGTCCAAAAAAGAGCCAAAGTAAGAAAAGAGGAGGACTGAAAGCTGTAAGATCTGAGCCCTGACCTTACAGGATAAAGATTCTGTATTTTAGTCAAACTTAGGAAGTTTGAGCAGTTTCCTGAGTTGCCTATTCCGACTTAGGTTTTAAAAGAATTCTTCTGGAGAATGGATAATTCTGAGGACTTAGAATGGAGGAAGGGACACCCATTTGGAAGACCATGCAAATGATGCCTTTGGCTTGGCCTAGCATCTCTTGTGTGTTTGCTACTTGGTTAATAGTTTGCATATTATTTCCTAAATTCTGCCAACAACCTCTCAAGTTAGCTATTATTCCAGTCATTTTATTTATTTTTTTTAAATTGTACACTATTTTATTTTTATTAAATCATAGCAGTATAATTAATATTATCATGGGGTACAGTGTACTGTTTCTGTATACAATTTGAAATACTTTAATCCAACTGGTTAACATAGCCTTCATGTCTTTTTCTTAGTTATTGTGTTAAGACATTTATATTCTACATTTAGAGGGATTCACATGTACCCTTATAGGATGAACCATAGGCATGATCCCACCAATCAGCCTTCTTCCACCCAACCTTCCCCCTCCCCTCCCCTCCACTCCCTCTCCCCATATTCCTGGGCTAAAATTGGGTTATACCTTTCCTATGAAAGCTATAAATTAGTTTCATAGTAGGGCTGAGTACTATGGATACTTTTTCTT
>CAUYQV010116009.1:0-14553 GCA_963574575.1 Galagoides demidoff
ATCCCCCTGGGTAGAGTGCCATGGCATCACAGCTCAGAGCAACCTCCAACTCCTGGGCTCAAGCGAGTCTCCTGCCTCCGCCTCCCAAGTAGCTGGGACTACATGCGCCCACCACAACGCCGGCCATTTTTTTTGGTTGCAGCCATCATTGTTGTTTGGCGGGCCCGGGCTGGGGATTTGAACCCGCCACCTTAGGTGTACGTGGCTGGCGCCTTAGCCGACTGAGCCACAGGCGCTGAGCCCCCATCCTAGGTTTTAACCCATACAATATGTGGAATCATGGTTATGCATGATCAAGGTTATGGGAACACAAGCAACACCAAGAGTCAAAATTGGGACAAATCGATGACAGTCTATAAAAATATCTTAGAAACTCTAATTCTAATATGTGGCTTTTCTAAATGTAATGAATTTTAAAATAATACATTGCATCTGAGTGTGCCACACCATTAACTTTAATTGTCATATTAACTTAAAAAGAAAATGATAATAAATTCAGAGCATATCTGGTGTGAGGACACTTAGATGAAGGGAGAGAGAGGTAACAGATCTTATAAATGTCTTTTTTAAGGCTGAGTATTAGAATCTCATTCTCAAAATAACCCTCACTGGGCACAAATACATTCAATAAATATTTAGCTTTGAAATGTGTTTTAATCTAGCCATTCCACATTTAGGAATTTACCTTACATAAATATTTGAACCAGTGCTAGAGGGTATTTATGGAAGTATCCTTTGTAGTAGCTAAAATTGGAAATAATCAATTGCTCATAAATCAAGTTAAGTCCATCCATACAAAGGCAGCTGTTAAAAAGGAGAGGACTGTGTATGTATCACATGGAATTACTCTCATAAAATATTGTTAGATTGTGATAGCACGTTGCAAAATAATAGTAGAGCCGTCTTCCACTTTTGTAACAAACAAACAAAATATATGTGAGGATAAAAAGAGCTAGGAGTGACTACCTCTGTAGAGGGAGATAGTATAGGTTAAACTTTCAGTTTTCATTTTATTCTTTTTATATGTTGCTTAATGTTTTAGGATAAACATAACTTTTCTAGTTTACACACACACACCATTTTTAAAAAAACAAAATGACAAAAGGAAATGCATTTGACACTCTGCATGAACTGGTCTGACAAGCCCTTTCGATAAGACATGCAGTCCAGGGAAGGGATCCCAGGAAGAGCGGCCACAGTCAAGGTCATGGCCCCCTGCTCTGGCCTCACAGTCCAGCCCAATCCTTGCTTTCATTTCCTTCTGAAGGGAAGCCTGTAATCTCCTAGTTTCCTACAAGTGAGGGCCTATGGGAGAAAAGTGATAACTTGGTTTTCCATAGTTCCATAGAAAAGAGGGTCTAGGGGTTATTTCTCTTTTAGCCCCTCTGGACTGTAAGCCAAGAACAGACAGGTCAAAGGGAAGCCAAAGACAATTCAGCCATTCTGGGCCCCAGCTGGTAAAGCACTTAACTTCTAGGCAAAATTAGAATAGATGGGATAAATTCTTGCCCACATCAAACCTTCACTTTAACACAAGGTAAAAGAGAGTCTAACTTTGGCTTCCTGACTTATTGAGGTCTTCTGAACATCAGTTGTAGAGAACTGAATTAATTCTTTCCCTCAGTTCCAGGCACTGACTTGCCTCCTATAATTAATAGGGCAGACAGACCTGGCACTCTTCCTGCTAGGCAACCAGCACCAGGAATTTCAAGAGAGTCCCGGGTATAGTGGAGGCTGTCTGGCTCCGGTGGCAGAAGAAGGGTCCATGCCTGCACACACAGGCTAATGGCTGGGGCCCAGGGCCAGACCCGAGCAGGAATGTCAGCCAAGAGGCAGCCATGAGGACAGTGAGGTGCCACAGGCTGAAAGGGTCTGCACCACAAAGCCATGAAAAAGCAGTTTCACTAGAATCTCTCCAGGAAACAGCAATCCCACACAGCACCAGGGAAGGAAATCCTAACCCTGGGTTTTTAGCAAGGTGGTGGCCAGAAGGAACAGGGGAGGATCTGTCCTCTGCAAGGTCCTTGGGGGTGAGGCAGTGAGACCAGGAGGAGCACAGGGGACTTCCAGAACACCAGGGTCAGCCTTGGCCACTCTGGAGTACCTGTGAAGTATCCCATGTGCCCCACACCCTAGATCTCTTGCAATCTGAGGTTTCTGTCCCTCACTGTGATAAGCCCTCTAGGTAACTATTAAAGCAGCCACTCTTGGGCAGTGCCTATGGCTCAGTGAGGAGGGTGCTGGTTCCATGTACCGAGGGTGGTGGGTTCAAACCCAGCTCTGGCCAAATTGCAACATAAAATAGCCAGGCGTTGTGGCAGACACCTGTAGTCCCAGCTACTCTGAGGCTGAGGCAAGAGACTTGCCCAAGCCCAAGAGCTGGAGGTTGCTGTGAGGTGTGATGCTACAGCTCTCTAACAAGGGTGACAAAGTGAGACTCTGTCTCTTAAAAAAAAAAAAAAAAGCAGCCACTCTAAACCTTGGGTGTACCTTAATATCATCTGGAACCCCTGAAAAATACTGATGCCCAGGGTCCACTCTCAGAAATTGTTATTTATTGGCCTACGTGGAACCCAAGCATCAGTTCCTTTTTTTTTTTTTAAATACTCCTCCCCAACATTTCTATGTAAATTCTAATGTGCACCTCAAGTTATAATAATAAGAAATTTGATTTTGGGGGGTAGAATCCCATACCTACTCAACATTAATTTAATTTAAGACAGCTATAATTAAGGCCAGGGCCAGTGGCTCATGCCTGTAATCATTAGCACCCTGGGAGGCTAAAGTGGGTGGATTGCCTGAGCTTACAAGTTCGAAACCAGCCTGAGCAAGAGTGAGACCGTCTCTAAAAAATAGCTGGGCATTGTGATGGGCACCTGTAGTCCCAGCTACATGGGAAGATGAGGCAAGAGAATGGCTTATGCTCAACAGTTTGAGGTTGCTGTGAGCTGTGATGCCACAGCACTCTACCGAGGGTGACAAAATGAGACTGTCTCAAAAAAAAAAAAATAGAGGACACATCAGCAATACAGGAACATAGATTCTGTGTGTTCGCTGCCTTCTGCAGAAACCATAGGGAAGAGTTGGCCAAGTGATCTGCGCCTGAGCTTGCAGGACCTCCCAAATCTCAGCTCCTACTCCTGGCTCCTCTGCAACTAACTCATGTTGCAACTAACAAGATTCCCACCCTCCTGGGGCTCTCTAAGGAGAAGATTTCTGGTCTCCTGAGTCCCACCCTTTTCCTACCTCCTTAGAAGCACGCTCAACATTGCCTCTAGGGAGAGAAAGGCCTGGACCTCCCTGGGAAGTAGACTTGCCAGTATGAATGGAATCCTACAATGCTGGACCCACTCTCCCTGCCTGCTTCCCCATAGGTCAGGATTACTGGACGTTGGCTTCTAACATACTATGCCCCAAATGGGCCCTTCTCCAGACCAGAGTCTTAGCCGACAAGCCTGCAAGCCATACTATGATGTGCCTACTCCCCTTCGTGGTTGGGTGCCCTGGATGCTTTGCTTTCTACATTCATAGGGGGAGGTGTCACCTCTTTCTACACTTGAGGGACCACTGTCTCCTCTATAGGATTTCTCTGGCCCTACCTGCTCTGAACCATGATGGCCCACACCCTGTTTTTGTGCTGATACCCAGTACTCACAGAAATACAGCACACTCCCCTGCACGTAAAGGAAGATGGTATAGAAGACAGCTGTGTGGAGTTTTATCTTCCCATGTTTTATAACATTGACAATGAATATTGTTTTTTTCCTGCATCCCTCTTTAGTCTTTACATAAAGTTCCACATAATTCCCAGCTGAGTTCACTTCCAGGAAAAATTGTGTTCTGAAAATTAATTTGTATGCTTTCTGTTGTCCAAAATCCAAAAGTATGCAATCCAGTGTATTTTTGTTTGTCTCTGAGCTGCCAAAAAATCTTAGAGCCAAATGCATGGTCCAAGTGTTGTAATCTACTAAATTCAGGCCATTCAAAATGTCCATTCCTTTTGCTTTGCCCTGTTTTCTCCTGAGAAACAAAGCATTTCTGTATGTACTTGGTTTAGGCTAAGTTACCTAACCCTATGCCCAAACCAGTCACCAGGTCCTCCCTCTCCATCTCTGGAATCCTTCCAGTTTCTCCTGCCTCACCCCTGCTATCAGCTTCACTCAGCAATAATCGCTCTGCAAAACCTTAGTCTCCTCTGCTTCAGATCTCTACCCCACACCCAAAGTGAGCCTACTGAGACACAAAGCTGAGCCCACCATTCTTGCTTCAGTGACCTCCTTCCTCCCTCTCACAGATCCCTCCTTCTCTGTGCCCATCTGCCCCAGCCCCCACCTCACCTGTCTCCGTGCACAAGTGCAACAACACATGCATACACCTGCACGTTGCAACACACCGATTTCTCCCCACATTGTCTCTCCTCTGCCTTCTTGGGGACTTTATGCATGCTGTTTCCTCAGCCTGAAACAACCTTTCCTGCTTTTTTTTCTTGGTGAAGAGGCTTTCAGGGTTCAGCCAAAGCATCATCTTCTCTGGGCCCTTCTCTAAGCCTCTGGGTTCCCTGGCTCTAAGGCAGGCAATACTCACAGCCAGGCTAGACTAGGACTGGCTTTACTTTTTTCTTTGACTCCCAGCTTGGATGGTGAGTTTCTGGACAGAAGGGAGATGTCTACTCCTCACTGCATCCCCAACACCTAGCACACAGAGTTGTTTAAGTGACTGAACACATGACACAGGCAGGGTTCTAATCTAAACTCGAACTGCCAGCCTCTTCATTATTCTGCCTCAAAAACAGCCTCTGTTTGCCTTTGACTTCCTCTTGGAATTCAGCTTCCTTGTAAACTGCTCATCCCAAAGACTTTCCACTGCACCCTTTTTGTGTGTTTGATATTTGATGATGCAAGGAGGAAAGATTTTGTATGCTTTCTCACAGAGGATGTGAGAGTTTAAGAACAAGATTACTGCAGAACGCCTATTATAACTATTACTCCCAGCCAGTGCCATTTGGAGCATTTGTGAAGTCACATCCCTGAAGCCAGCGGGTCTTCCCCAGCTAGCAGTGTTGCTGCACTTCCCTTGCCCCAATCTATGCCCCTCGAGGGCACTGCCCCACTTCCTGCCCCTCGCCTCTCACGGCTGAGTCCAGCGCTGAGCTGGCTCTACTCAGTGGTCTGGATCCAGTTCTCTCTGACCCTCCAAAACATGATTATGTCCCGTGTTGTGAACAGACTTCCCTTGGGCTCCATCTGCTCCCAACGCCACCCTTGGGGGAAAAGTGGGAGAAATAAGACCACTGAATCCTCTCTACCTTCCAGCTTTCCCAAGACTGCAAATTCTGAGCCGAGTGGGGGCGTCTGGCTGCTCGGCCGCCTCGACTCTCCCCTCCCCACACACACAGTCGCACTCACGCCCGGTGGGACCCTGCACGGCTCCGGGTCGGGGCTCTCCCCAGTGTCTGCAGAGTTCCGAGGCTCAGGACCGCGCCCTCCGAGCCCGGGAAGAACTTCAGGATGGCACTAAGCACAAGTCTCGCGGCCGGGCAGAAGCGCCCAGGCAGGAAGGCGCCTCGGCGTCCCCACGTCTGCAAGCGGGGAACCGGTCTCCCCTCCGCAGAGCCACTTCCCAACTCTGGGTTCGGGCAGCTGGAGCCGTTTCCTCCCTCCCTGCGCGTCCCCTCCCCGGTCCCCGCAGCCCCGACACGGCCCTACCTCCCTGCGGGCGGCTGCTCCGCGGGCTCCGGGGCGCATTTCGGGGGCGCTCGGACGGGCGGGGACGGCGGGCTGCGAGGCGCGGGGGCGGGCGGCGCCGGGGGCCAGGGGCGCCATGGCCCGCAGCCCTCCGCCCCTTTGTCCGCAGAACCTCCCCCGGCCGCCGGCCAGCCCCGGGGTCCCTGGCCCACGCGCTCCCGTCGGGTCCCCGCCGCCCAGGCCTCGGCGGCGCGCTTCCCTCCGCCGCCCGGCCACCCCTCCCGCGGCCAGCCGAGCGCAGACTCGTCGGGCTACCCCCTTCCTCTTCCTCTCCGCTCGGCGACGATCTGCCGTGACGCGCGCCCCCTCCTCCCGACCCATCCCGCCCCGGCTCCAGTGAGCTAATCCGCAGCTGGCGGGCGCCCGGCCCGTTGCCATGGCAACCCCTCTCCCAGGGCCCGGCCGCCGCGAGGAGCCACGGTAAACAGGACCTTCTGCTGGACTCGCCCCCTCGCCTTTTTTGGGGGGGAGGGGAAAGGGCTTAACCCTTTCTGTGCTGAAGACCACCGCGATGGCATGTTCTGTTGCGCCCAGGTCCTGAACGTAGATGCCACTGAGGTGGCGGCCAAACTCCTTGCCCTGCTTTACTTCTGGCGCTTAATAAGTTTACCGGACTGGGCTGGGGCCTGGGACACCCTAGGCAACGAGTCCGGCACCACCCTCCCCCCAGTCAGCTTGCAGTGTGGCAGGGGTCACCACAGTCATAAGACAGGCGATGAGAGTGACGCGTGCTCTCCAAACCCGTCAGGGCAGGGGGGATGAAGAAATGCTTCCAAGGGGAGAAATGACTTCACTGTGCACGCTGCCCCGCTTACACAGGACACACCATCAAGGATGGAAGTCCACGTGAAAATGCTATGGGCTGCTGGGAATACAGGCTGGGGCACCGGAAGAGGTCCCCTGGAGCTCGGAGTGGACGAAAGATTTGGAGAGGAGGAGGGGAAAGACAGTTCTGAGTGGAGGGACCAGCGATGCGCCGAGCTGGGAAGGAGAGGTTAGGTGCTTGTGGAATGGCCTAGGTCTGAGTGGTGGTGAATCAGGTCAGGTAGGCAGGCCGGCCTGGGTTTCAAGAGGCATTGATAGGTTTTGGATTTTATGCTGAGGGCCATGGGGGACCATGGAATGTTTGGAGACAGAGAAGTACGTGTTAGGGGCAGGCTCCAAGCCAATCTCTGTCCTGGAGGAAAGTCATTTTTCTTTTTTTGGCCCGGGCTGGGTTTGAACCCGCCACCTCCAGCATATGGGGCTGGCACCCTACCCTTTTGAGCCACAGGTGCTGCCCCAGAAAGTCATTATTTGGCTCAGGGACCTCCTGAAGGTCTGAACTCTGCTCCTGGGGACAGTAGAGTGGTCCCAAAGCTTAGGCAAGGGGAAAATAAGAGCAGAGAGGCTTAGCCTTAGGAAGAGAGAAAAAAAGTACAAAGAAGAATGAAAAGAGAAAGAATTACTTATAGTGGGGAAGATTAGGTACTGCCTAGACAGTCCCTATAGGACTCGGGACCTGGGATTTGAGAGATTCTTCCAAGTCCCAGGAAAAACCCTGTCTCTTTCTCAGCTGAGGGGTTTTTTTTGAGACAGAGCCTGAAGCTGTGAGTAGAGTGCTGTGGCATCACAACTCACAGCAACCTCCAACCCCTGGGCTCAAGCGATTCTCCTGCCTCTGCCTCCCAAGTAGCTGGGACCACAGGCATCCACCACAACGCCTGGCTATTATTTAGTTGCAGCCATCATTGTTTGGTGGGCCCAGGCTGGATTTGAACCCGCCAGTTCAGGTGTATGTGGCTGGTGCCTTAGCCGTTTGAGCCACATCAGCTGAGGGTTTTACTCATCCTAAGAGGTCTTGGTAGCTTTTCTAGGACTTATTAAGCTCCTGAAATGCTTCATAACATACTCATTTCAACTAAGCATAGTAAACAGTTAGAATACAAATTTTTGCAAAGTGAAAGCATTTTTTTAAAATGTAAGCATTTAAATTATTGTTTTGTTTGCTGACACATCATGCAATAAGTTTTCACTATCTAACTAAAGAGTAGAGACTTGGCTTCTTGAGGTTTAATTACTCCCAAGGCCAGAGGGTATAAAAAAGCAAACTAGCAAAATACAAGGAGCACAACTGAGCTGAGAGCCCGGAGCTACCTCCCCCAACACAACACATAAAATGGCCCAGGGCTTCCAAATTGATAGTCACATGTTAGGTGGGGATGCTAGACAGGAGGCAATTCCTAGGCCACAAGCTGCCACTCCTTCATCTCTGAGTTCCAGGTATTACCAAAAGTTCAAAAGATTGGTACTTGGTGAGGACAAGTAGTTGAGAAGAAGGAAAGAGAAGTGTATTAATTTGCCAGCAAATGAGGAGATTTTCAGACTCCTGTCTTAAAGTATCAACATCCTAACTATAAGCAGAAGTATGGAGCTTTGCAGGGGGTGGGGAGGTTCTGTTTCAGGCTGTTTAACTGTAGTTGATGGTCTTGATGGACCGCATCTCCTCTCTGGATGGAAGACAGTGTCTTGACCTCTGCCCAGACAGTTCAGTTAAGCCATCTCCAGTGGTATAATACACACAAAAAAAGAACATTCTCCTGCGCCTTTGATTACTGGCGGGGATGCAGGTTTTAGTTCCCAAAAAGGGTGAGGGGTATTAAAGAGACTGCTCATAAAACATTTTTTTCCCCCTTTCAGGCCTTTGCCTCTGTTACATGGGCATTAATTTGTTTTAAAAAAAATACCCCTGCCTCAGTTCCCTGGGTCAGATTCTGATTAATGATGGGTGCTGGAGTGGGTGCTTTGCAAGTTTCTAGCCCAGCCTGCCCCTAACTTCACCTGTTTCGCAGAGCTGGCTACTCCCAGTATTGGGTCACCCTATGGATTTGTTACACACGCCCCCCCACCCTGTCTTTCCCTGAGTGTCCCTGTCCCTGCTGGCTCCCTGGAGTTTTCCCAGTGCCAGATGGCTGAGTGGCCCAGGGCAGTCCTCCAAGGTGGGTGCTATGTGCTGGTGGTCTTCTCAATGGGCTCCTCTTCCCCTGGTTCCTAACACTGAGCACTTTGACAGTACAATCATTCCTTCCCTGCCCTTCCTGTCTGTCGAGACCTGAGGTAGGAGGTAGGTAGGGCTTGGCCTCAGTAGGGAAGGTGAGGGTGAGAGGAAGGCCACAAGGTTGATCTTTCTGTTGAGTCTTTAATCCTGCTTCTCCCACATACAGCAGCCATGGGCCTCTACGGAACATCTTTCCCTCCTCTCCATCCTCTTCCTTCAGCGTCGTGTTTAAGAGCACGGGCCTGGGACATGGGATGGCCACGTCCAGGTCGGGAGCAGGTTTGCATCACCTCAGAATCCCAGTATCTTCATCTGTGGGGTGGAAATGGCAAGGGCTGTAAACTCCTAACAGTATAGTTGTGAGGATTCAGTCAGATAAGGAAGCAGCGGGTCTGATACTGCGCCTGCCCTTGGGGAGGATGTGCTGCTACCTCCTGTTTGTTCTTTTCCTGACCTCCTCTGTCTTTTTTCCCCATGAACACAGGGGGTGTCAAGGAAAGACAGCAGTTTTTCTTCTCCCCCATCAGAGCTGGACTTCCCCTCTCTCTGACCTCTCCGACATTCAGGACCTTCTGCCAGGGCCTGACAGGCATGAGAGAACTTGCTTCATTTCAGCTGTGAGCCAAGGGTAGTGAGAAGAACTGAGGGGCAGGCCAAGGCTAGCCCTATTAGGACACGGACAGAACCTAAAAAACAGCCCTGGGACAGCTCCCAAAGTGGCTTCATTTCCACTGAAATTCCTTTTGGATGCTAAGTGCTGACTGAGCATCTGTTCTGTTCCCAGCACTTTTATGTGTCATGGCATTAGGTCCTCCCCACATCCCTACATTTCATGGATGGGAAAACCAAGCCCAGAGGCTATGCGCCTCATTGGCAATCCCATAGACCCAAGCCTTTCTCGCTCAACCCATGTTCTTTCTATTATACCAGGAAGCCTGAGGGCACCAGCTCTCCCCAGTGGCACCTGCTCTGGGTTGGGGTTCAATCCATGTTCCCCCTACAGCGCCCCTCTCTGGAAGGTACCAGCAGTGCGGTTCCTTGCACCCCACCCCCCAATCCATCCCTTTGAGATCTAGTTTCCTTTCCTTCTTGGCCTCTTGGCTGGCAGGGTCCCTCTTCTATGTCCTTATCACCTGCCTGCCAGTGCCTAGGTGAAAAGTATACACACAGTAAGTGATGGACAAGAGGACTGGTTACTGATTATCTAGAAGGCTGTCAGGAGGAGAAGAACCATTTATGCTCTCTCTATGCTTATGCCTATGAGGTAGAGCAAGGAAAAACCTACTTTAGGGCAGGGAAAAGCCATAACCTCACTTTGACACATCCTTGGGTGGAAGCTCCCCAGTACTCCTCTTATCTGGAGACCAAACAGGGATCACTCAGAGCCTCTGGAGTCATTCTGGAGAGCAGTTGGAGCTCCCTGTCTAGTCTTTCCAGGGCATCCCACTCCTTTCCTTTCTCTCTCTCTTTCTATTTATTTATTTAGAGACAGAGTCTCACTTAGTTTCCCTGGGTGGAGTACCATGATGTCATAGCTCACAACAACCTCAAACTCTTGGGATCAAGCAATCCTCTTGACTCAGCCTCCCAAGTAGCTGGAAATACAGGCGCCCACCACAATGCCCAGCTATTTTTATTTATTTTTATTTTTATTTTTTAGAGACAGAGTTTCACTTTGTTGCCCTCGGTAGAGTGCCATGGTGTCACAGCTCATAGCAACCTCCAGCACTTGGGCTTAGGTGATTCTCTTGCCTTAGCCTCCTGAGTAGCTGGGACAACAGGCACCTGCCACAATACCTGTCTATTTTTTGTTGCTATTTGGCAGGGGCCAGACTCGAACCTGCCACCCTTGGCATATGGGGCCAGCGCCCTACTCACTGAGCTATAGGTGCCACCTGGCCATTTTTTTTTTTTTAAGAGATGGGGGGGTCTCACTCTTGCTCAGGCTGGTCTTGAACTCATGAGCTCAGGCAATCCACTGAGTCAGCCTCCCAGAGTGCTAGGATTATAGGCATGAGCCACTGTATCCGGCCTAGTTTATCTATTTTTAGTAGAGATGGGATCTCACTCTTGCTGGGGCTGGTCTTGAACTCCTGAGCTCAAGGAGTCCGCCTCAGCCTCCCAAAGTGTTAGGATTATAGGTATGAGCCACTGCACCTGACTACCTGTCTTTCTCATTCCGTCTCTGCACCCATCCTCAGTTCATTGTCCTCTGCCTAGAGACAGCTTGATGCCAGTTCCTGTCATTCCCACCACAACCACCTGGCTGGCTCCCTCCGAGGAAACAGGACCAAGCCAACCATCCCACCCAAACCTCAAACCCAGACTTGGTCTGTTCTTGGACCCAATCAGATGTAACCCAGGAGCTGTGGGACAGGAGTGGGAGGGGAGGAAGCAGAGCAGAGGCCACCCAGGAGAAGGCATGTGCAGAGCCCAGACTGAGGCCCCGGGGCTCCTTCATCCTCCCCTGGCTGCAAAGGGCTGATCTTCAGTGGAGAGGACTTTGTTCTCTCTCTCTCACTCTCCCAGATGCTCTCTCTTCTTTCTACCACTTTCCTTAGGGCAGGCAGAGAGGCAGCTGTCAGGCTCACTGGGGGCACCGGGAAGCAAAAGGCATTTTGTTTATCTCCACAGACCACAGTTTGTCAGGGCGCCACCCGAAACCCTTGAGAATTTCTGAAGTGGCAAGTAGCACTATAACATATAATTTGGGGCTAAGAACCATTTCCATGCCGATAGCTTATTTTGGAAGGTCTTCTTTTTTTTCCATAAAGAAATAAAATGTGGGTGGCACCTGTGGCTCAAAAGAGTAGGGCGCCTGCCCCATATACCCGAGGGGGTGGGTTCAAAATCCGGCCCCAGCCAAAAAACTGCAAAAAAAAAAAAAAAAGAAGAAGAAGAAGAATTAAAGCGTTCATGACTTTATAAGGATAAGCATTTTTTTTTTTTTTTGCAGTTTTTGGCCAGGCTGGGTTTGAACCGGCCACCTCCGGCATATGGGGCCAGCACCCTACTCCTTTGAGCCACAGGTGTTGCCCCAGGATAAGCAAATTTTTCACAAAAAGCAAAGGACAAAGTCACCCTTAGGCAATTCTCAAATATTAAGCCCACAGTGCCAAATACCCTCTATGCTTATGTCCTTTTCTGTTCCCTTTGGAGGATCCAGTTGAGCATTAAAGAAAGGAAGAAGAATGCAGTGATTTTCTTTCTTTCTTTCTTTCTTTTTTTTCGTAGAGACAGAGTCTCACTTCATCACCCTCTGTACAGTGCCGTGGCATCACACAGCTCCCAGCAACCTCCAACTCCTGGGCTTAGGCGATTTCTTGCCTCAGCCTCCCAAGTAGCTGGGACTACAGGCACCTGCCAGAACGTCTGGCTATTTTTTGTTGCAGCTTGACCGGGTCTGGGTTTGAACCCACCACCCTTGGTATATGGGGCTGGTGCCCTACCCACTGAGTTACAGGCACCACTCAAGAATGCAGTGATTTGTATCACTTTTTTATAACTTTTTTTTTTTTTGCAGTTTTTTTTTGCTGCAGCTGGGTTTGAACCCGCCACCTCTGGCATATGGGACCAGTGCCCTACCCTTTTGAGCCACAGGCGCCACTCTGTATCACTTTTTAGAGGTTGATTTCTGTGTGAGCAGCTGTAGTACTTTGTGGTCACTGTGACTCCAGAACAGAACAGAATGGTCAGGCCAGCCGGAGTCCCACTCTTCTGCATAGCAATCTGTGCTTGGGACTCAGGTCTCCCGTATCTTGCCCATTTCCTGGCCCAGCAAGGCAATCTCTTCAGACTCCAGGGGAGGAGAGAGGCAAGAATCATCATCAAAGATTTTAACTTCACAAAGCTGTGACCTGGGCAACAGGCCCGTGACCTCAATGCCTGCCAGCTTGCCCTCCCCCTGCCAAAACCCACCGTAGGCCAGATCTGAGCCTCCAGACCTCCAAATGACCATACATCACCACATTGCCTCAGAGGCTACACCGTCCTTGGGGAAACATTTTTCTGGAAGCCCTAATATCTGACCACTTCCTACTTCTTCCAGATCAAATCAAATCAAATCAAAATCAAAAAGACTGGCCGAAGGCAAGCTGGTTAACAGATGCTGCCCTTGCAGTCCTGGGTGTCACCTTGGGAAAGTCAGCTCCTCTCTCTGGGGTTTAGATTTCTGGGGAGATGAGGCTGGTTGAACTCTCAGGCCCCTCCCAGTGCCAGGCTTCTCAAGGAAGTAGAAAAAGCACCATGTAACCTAACCTGTTCTCAGCCACATTCTATGTTTTCCTGAGTAAGTGTCAAGTAGTATAAATGCTTTACAAGGATTACTTAGTAAGCAGGGGTTTTTTTTTTGTTTGTTTGTTTGTTTTGAGACAGAGTCTTACTATGTCACCCTCAGTAGGTGCCATGGCGTCACAGCTCACAGCAACTTCAAATTCTTTGGCTTAAGCAGTTCTCTTGCCTCAGCCTCCCAAGTAGCTGGTACTACAGGCACTACAATGCCTGGCTATTTTTTTGGTTTGTTTCAGTTGTCATTGTTGTTTAGCTGGCCTGGGCTGGGTTCAAACCTGCCAGCCTCAGTGCATGTGGTCGGCACTGTAACCACTGTACTACGGGCGCTGAGCCAGTAAGCAGGTTCTAATACCAGCCTCTTTTACAGATAAAGGCACAATCCAAGGCCACCACGAATGAGTGCCAGAGCTGAGTCCAGGCACTGTGACCCCAGAACAACACTGTCACTGCTAAGCAGCTGTGACCATGGTTTAGGTCCAGAACAGAGAAGTTACAGAGTCCAGGAGCTGTAGAGCTGCACACGGCATGGGGAGGGGAAGAGAGAGGAGGAGACATGCCCTAACCATGCAGGGTTAGCATAGGTGCTGCACCTTGGTAGTGCCAGTTCCCTGGCACTGAGAGAAGGGTGTCTGGAGCAATTTGTCTAACAAACTAGAAGGTGGGAACTAGAGGAGGAGAAATTTCAAGAGAAGTAATGGAGCATAATACAATGGAAGAGTAAAAAACAGCAAGAGAGAAGGCAGAGAGAAGGCCTACCCCAGTCAGGGCTGAGTCATTACTGCAGGCACAAGCCCACAACAGCTCCCCTCCCTTTGCTCCATCTTTGGGTTTTATTCCTTGTTTTCTTCTTCTTATTTTTATTTTTTGTGTTTTTTTCTTTTTTGTACTTTTTTGGTTTCAATATTATTTCTGGTATGTTCTCTCTGGGTTGGGGAGTAGATAGATGTATATGAGTGGCCAAGGATTAAAAATTTAATGCCAGGGTTCAACTCTCTTAGGAGGGAATTGCAGCCCAGGTATACCAAGCAGAACCTAGAGGTAGGGTGGGGCTGGTGCTTCTCAAACTTTTTATTCCCTTTATAATCCTATCAGGAAAAAAGAGGTGGAGGAGAAATCCTTACCTCCAAAGTGATGGTGCCTGAGGGAGGTGATTAAGACATGGGTGGAACCCTCAGAAATGGGATTACTGACCTTATAAAAGAGGCCCCAGGGAGCTCTCAGGCCCTCCATGTGAGGATACCCTAAAAAGTTGGTAATCTGTGTCATGGACACTGACCCTCGTGAGAACCCAACAATGCCAGAGCCTTGATCTTGAACTTTCTTTTTTTTGAGCCAGAGCCTCAAGCTATCCCCCTGGGTAGAGTGCCATGGCATCACAGCTCATAGCAACCTCCAACTCCTGGGCTCAAGCGAGTCTCCTGCCTCTGCCTCCCAAGCAGCTGGGACCACAGGTGCCCGCCACAACGCCCGGCCATTTTTTGG
>CAUYQV010116010.1:0-30724 GCA_963574575.1 Galagoides demidoff
CCTGTGGTCCCAGCTACTTGGGAGGCTGAGGCAGGAGACTTGCTTGAGCCCAGGAGTTGGAGGTTGCTGTGAGCTGTGATGCCACAGCACTCTACCCAGGGGGACAGCTTGAGGCTCTGTCTCAAAAAAAAAAAAAAAAGAGTCTATTTTCAGGGCAGCGCCTGTGGCTCGAAGGAGTAGGGCGCCAGCACCATATGCCGGAGGTGGCAGGTTCAAACCCAGCCTCGGGCAAAAACTGCAGAAAAAAAAAAAAGAGCCTATTTTCAGTGAAAACCAAATGTCCTACAGTACTAGAAAAGACTTTGAAGAACATAAATACATCCATGAAGGCCGGATCACTGATAGATGCCCCAAGCCACCCCTGACTCCTCCTGCTGTCCAAGGGTGTGGGTCTGACCAGCAGATAATCCTGAGCTCTGTAGGTCTATGGGGGCACAGAACTGGGGCCTCCTCTCAGCTTTCACCAGCTACAGCCCCAGGGACGTGTACTGCAGGCCAAAGGCAGAGGTCACTTGGGAAGTGCCCCTGGAGAACATCCATCCCATTCCTCATTTGACAGAGCTGCAGCCTGAAGCCCAGAAAGAAGTAACATAATGTCAATGTTTCATTTATTTAAGATGTGTCTCGGGCCTTGACTGTGACTAAGGGAGAGTTTGACATTCTGGGAGGGCAGAACTAGGATGCTCCAGAGGGCAGAGAATGGTTCTGAGACGGGTGCTTAGGGGAGTGGGACTGACTGGGTAGGGACAGAGGGTAGAGAAGGGCCAGCAGTGACTTGAACCCTTCACCTTCCCCACTCTGTGTTGGCCTAGGAGGTGCTGACTGCTTTGGAAGGGTGGCTCACTGTGGGGGAAGGGTGGGGTGCCCAGCAGCTCCCAGGGGCTGCAGGATGGGACCCATTTAGCCTCTGTAGTCATCTGACCCCCATGACTCAGGCCTGGCCCTGCCCGTGGAGGGCATTGGGCCAGTCTGAGCTCATCACCACCGCCTGAAGCAGAAGTGGTAAACAAGTTCACCCTGTGCCTCCCACCCCTGAGAGGAGGCAGAGAAGAGGGTGAGGTAGGGGGCCATTCAAACACCGTGTCCGGCGAAGCCATCTACACAGCACTGGTGCATGTCACAGGTTTATGGGTGTCCACAACGTGTGCTGGGCTCTTGCTTGTGCATGATGCACACAGCCGCACGGTTTCCTTCACACACGTCTGTGGGGCCAAGTGGGTCGGGGCTCATGGGGACAATTCCACCCCATCCCTGATGTGTAGGGGACCAATACCTAAGACTCCTAAGGCTGAGCCTGACAACAGGGGTTCCGGTGGAGTCACTCCTGGTTTGACCTACTGGACCCTGGCTTATGGCTCAGACCCATGTGCCATGGGGTCCCTGTGGCCTCTGGGAGCATCTGAGATGCCACAGAAAAATATTCTTGGTATGTTGTTCTGGCCTGATGTCTGAGAGGGCCTAGCCTTCTCCAGCCTCTCCCCTCTTCCCATGGGTCTTTGGACCCTTCTCCTCTCCTTCTGTCCCCTTCTGCCCCGTCCTCCCTCCCACCTCCTGCCTTTCTGCCTCGGTTCCTTATACACCTCTTTCCTGAGCTTCCTCTCTCCTCTCAGCCCAGGTAACTGTTATTGTTGTTCTCAGCCACCAGATGGCATCAGTGCATCATGTCCGCCACTTTGCTGGGGTGGGGGTACCGTGATTAACCTTTAATCATCCTTAACCCTCTGCAACACCCACACCCAGCCTAGCATCTTCCTGGGATTTTAAGCAGGAAGGAAAACCAGCAGCAAAATACCAAGGCCTGGGTGGGGGGCAGGAGCTCCTAGTTCCCTTTGAAGGCCTCTCCTCTGCCCTTCAGGGTGACACTCTACAGAGAGGTTGTAGCATTTACTCCTCACAACCCTGAGGTCCAGGTTATCAGCCCCATTTTACGATAGGAAGAGGACAAACTCAGAGAAATAAACTCACCTGCCCAAGATGGGACAGTAAATGTGTGGTTCCAGGGAAGGTGGGGCAGGAAGAGGGTGGTACGAGGGTCCCAGAGCAGGTTGGAGCACTTGACCACTATTTCCCCTGCTAAGTGCCTATCTGTGCCACCATCCCTTTGATGGCTCTTGGCCTGTTTCCTTTAGACCTGACTCTGCTCAGGGAGGTGCTCCCAGGTCTTCTCAGAATTTAGGCACCTTTATACAAACATGTTTCTCTTTTCCTCTTTGACTTTTCTATGTAACGTTGTATTCTGTCTCTTCTGATGGGGCTGAAATGTAGCCCTCTAGGAGCCCCCAGGCTGAGAGGAAAATACTCTGCTCCAGAGCCCACTTGAATGGGGGAGACAGAAGGGCAGCTGTCCTTGGACCCTGTACCCCCTGTGTTAAACCTCAGCTAGGTGAAGGTATTCAAAGCAGGCTTCCTGGGGAAGGGAGGCTGAGTGAGGGCAGTACCCTCTGTGGCAGCTATCAGCCCAAGGGTTACTCAATGGTCCTCATGTGTGGGGAGCAGAGTAGATGGGGCTGTCACAGCCCTGCAGTCAGGAGAGGGGATCAGGCTGGCTCTAATATGGGCTAAGCTCCTTTACTGGCCCATGTCCCAGCTCCAGTCCTCACCCCTCACTCCTCATCCCGTTGGGACACTGGCTATGGGCTGGGGACAGGAGGGCCAGGGTGGGGTCCCTTCCCCAGGGCCTGAGCAGGATCCTGAGCAGGCTGTGGCAGTGCCCAGGAGCCAGAGAGGAGCCGCCGCCCCCCACCCCCTTGGGCCTCTCTGTAATTAGGCCTATTTTTAGGCCCCTCTTCCTTCCTATTTCAGGCCTCTGGACTGGGCCAGAGAGTGGGCTGTCCTGGGGCCGCGGGCTGGAGCCGCTAAACTGGGCCGCGGCGTGGGAGCTGCAGCCACAGTGCAGACCACAGCCCGGGGTGGAGCCTGGGGGGGAGGGGAGCTCAGGACGTGGCCAGGCCTGGGGCAGGACTGGGGGCGAGGGCATGTTTTGGCTCATAGACCCCTCTGTGGGCCCCTCACCAGTCTGTTCCCACTATCCCATCTCTCTAACCTGGACCCCTAGCCCTGTCACTCGAAGCAGTTAGCCCTGGGCCTGCATCTCTGCATGTGTCCAAGATTGTGCAAGCCCTGCACCTTCAGGGCAGTATTCACCCCAGGAGGGATGTCCAGAACGCTCATATTAATACTAGCATTTATTGAGAGCTGTGTGCCAGGTACGGTCCCAGTGCTGTACCTGTACTGTTTACAGCCTCACTTTGAGGTCAGTGCAATTTTTGTACTACCCTATTTTCCAGGTAGGAAAACTGTGGCACAGAAATAGTCCATTTGTCCTGTACCAGGTTGGGACTCACATGACCTGCTGTCAGGGAGCATCCTTGTCTTTGGTGAGGTATCAGGTATCAGGGGAAGTGGTGCTGAGAAACATGGGTTCCTTCCTGAGCCATTTCCAGGCTCTGCTCCACAGGTCCGACGCGTTGAGCTTTGGCTGCCTGGCAGCTGTGAGCTGACAATCTGCCTGTCCATCTCGTGACGGATGATGGCCTGTCCTGCAGGCGGAAGGGTGGGTCTCACCCAGCTGGTTCTAGTTAGGCACAAGAAAGCGGGCAAGGGGTATATTTAGTCCTGGTTTCTGGAGGAGCCAGAGGTCTTTCATCCTTAGAGGCGCCGTCCACAGTGGGACTCAGTTTGCCAGTGCTGGGCTTACCGGCTGTAGGGCAGATAGGCTTTGGAGCAGGGAGCAGGGACAGGGAGGAGAAGGGGCAAATGTGATCCTTCCCATTTCTGGGGCTGAGGGGTGGAAGCAAGTGGTGATGCCACCCAGGGTGACTGAGTGTTGGCTGCAATGCTCAGAATACATCTGTCCCTGTAAGCTTGAGGTGTTGGAAGGCAGGACTGAGGGGGGAACTGCTACCTGCCTCTCCAGTCTGGGCCCAGCGTGGGTCCAGCCTGGGCCAGCATGTCCACGTATAGAGCTTGTTCTCTGGGCTTAGCCATGGCCTAGGAGTCTGGGGGCCTGCCCTTAGGAGAAGTGGACAGAGGCAGAATTCAAGGGATAGGAAGGGGTAGCCTTGACTAACCACCATGTTGAGGTGTCTGTGTCTGGAGAAGGTGAGAGGGCTGGGGGGAGGAGTATGCATGGGAGAGAAAGGGAAACTGGCACAAGGAGGTGACAATGTGCTGTGTGGGGTGTTGGGGTCTGCGGAAGGTGTACGCCTTGGATTCAGTACACAGCGCTGGGACTGTGTACTGTCTATACACAGTGCCAGGGGACTAGGGAGCTGGGACCCTGTGGGGTTGGAGGATTGTTGCTGGGCTCTGGCAGTATGTGGGTATGAGATAAAGGTGACCGTGGAGTGCTCCACTGTGGGTAACTAGGACAGTGTGTGGCTTCATCATGGTGTTCCTGGGGGGTGGCCTATGAGTATGATGGGAGATGAGGGCCTAGAGTTTAAACTGTACAACTGTGATCTCGTGGGGTGTGTAATTATCCCCCTGGATGTTGGTCTCTGTGTGAGACTGTGAGTAAACACATGTGTGGATGCAGAGCTCTGGACTCTGGCTCTGTGTGTGTGTGTGTGTCTGAGCATAGCTGGGTATGTGAGTGTATGGCTGGGCTATCAGCCGCTACACACAAGGCCTGTTCCCCGCCAAGGTTCATGCCCCATTGCCCTTCCGAGGACCCCCACCCCAAAGCCACAGGCCTTCTGGGCCCAATAGACGGAACCCTACAAGTTGTAAGTGCCTATCTCTCCCCTAATCCTCTGGCCCCCACCCCGTCGACCCTACCGTCCCCACAGATGGCAGGCTTCTACCTGCCCCGGGCGGGGCGGGAGGTAGGGGAGAGAAAGAGGAGCCCGCCCGCCTGCCCGCCGCCCCTCTGTCGTCTCTGTGCTCAGACAAAGAGCTCACCCTGGTCTCTGTGGGCGTCTGGGAGACGCTGGGGGGATTAGCTGCCCGCGCCGCCCTCTCCCCACCGTGTGCCAGCCCACCCGGCTGGCACCAACACCTCAAGCCCAGGGGCGGTGCCCTCACCGCAGCCTCTCTAGCCAAGGGGAGTGTGTGTGTGTGTGTGTGTGTGTGTGTGTGTGCACGCGTTCCGTGCTCAGCACTGCCCTGGAAGCAGAGGTACAGGCCACTTAGCAGAAGCCCTGGGATACCACCTTCCATTGCCAGCCTGGGCTAGACCTGGCCTTGGTCTCTGCTTTCTGGCCACTCCAGCCCATGCTGGGCAGGTGCACTTCATGTTGGCACCCCTCTCTTTGAATCTCTTATTCTGTGCCCTTGTACCCCTCCCCCACTGTTGACTTCAGCTCAGATCTTTCATTCTTTCCTCTGCATTCCTGGGGGAGGGTATGATCAGGTTATGGAGCTCTGAGAGCCAGAGAGAGACAAGGTATGGGCTACCCCTCCAGCGAGGACTCAGCTTACTCCAGAAGCTGTCTGTTTCAGCTCAGGCTTAGGAGGGATGGGGCTTGATGGGGGAGACTTGGGGAATAAAAGCAGTCTGGGGTGTTCACTGTTTCTGGATAGCTACCTGTGGCTTCTCCATCAGGGAGGTGATGTGGTTAGAGTAACTGCCTTGTGACTTTGACTGCATCTAGCGCTTACTTCATGTTGTATAAAACCAAAAATTGTGCTCAAAGTCCTTTTGTGTTGACTGTCAGGGAATTTTCACAATAGAAAAAGAAGGGTGGGTATTGCTACTTTTGCCTTTCAGAGGTATTTAAACCAAGGCTTTAAGAAATTAAGGGATTTAGCCAAACTCCTACAACTGGCGAGCAGTGGAACCCAGGGGCTTTCTGTGTCAGGAGAGACCCTTTGACCAGGCCTCAGCTTTCCTCATACCCTGTCCCCTCCACTCTGAAGAGTCTGCTGCCTTGGGAAACTCAGGAATGGAGATAGGCCGGTGGGAGCTGGGTGAGATGACCCAGCCCTTCCCTGTGTCACACCCCATTCTTAAGCAATCAAGGCCCCATTCCATGGGCAGTTCTAATGGTCCAGCCCATGCTTTGGGGGTATTTATGGAAAACTCCTTCCTCTTCCTGGCTAAATGGGTTGGGATCTACTTTGTTCTTAGAGACCCCTCCATAGTCTTCTCTTCTATCAAAATAGGATTGTATAGTTTAGGCCCCTCTTGCAGCAGGCGAGGCCTGTCTCCTCTCATTTGGTCTGCAGTGGAGGTGATGAGGCACTGCCCTCATCCCTTCCAGGGGCTTGTGCAGCCAAGTAGGAAGCTGAAATTCCCCCAATGACTGGAGGAGGCCAGGTTAGGGATCTGGCCCAGTGTCTTGGATATAAGAGATGATCGATAAATGTAGGTGAACACAGAGTAGTGGGTGGGTGGATAAACATAGAAGTGGGTGATGCCCAGGTGAGTGGGTGGAAGATGCATGCATGGGATGGTGGGTGAGCAGATGGAGTGTGTGGATGGGAGAGTGGTGATGTTTAGATGGGTGGGTGGGTATTTAGGTAAATGGATATATTGAGTGAATGAATGGTTGAATGGATAGATTATTGCGTGGATGGAGGATGGATGGATGGATGGAAGAAAGAATGAATGAATGGATGTAAAGGTGGATAGATGGAGGGATGATGAGAGAGTGGGAGAACAGGTGTGAGAGTGGATTTGTGGCAAAGATTTGGGCGCCTGGCACTTTTAGAAGATAGGCTATATATAGGGGATGATTTTTTCACAACCTTGGTTTTGGTCAGCTCTCAATCATCTGGACTAATAGAAGCCACATTTCATAAAAACCTTTAGAAGACTCTAGCTTGTTCTGGTCTGACTTATGTTCCATTCGGGGTGAGTGTGGGCCCTTATTATGAAGTCTGAGGTCTGCGCCCTGTGGCCTGTCATATATACAGCTACGGCTTATACTGGAGAGACAGCTCCCTGCCCTGACCCTGCCCTTGTCTACCCTCCTGTGCCGAGAAGGACAGCATCCCCTCCAAGATGAGTATAGTGTGCAGACAGAGCAGGCTGTCTCTCCCTTCTCTGCTAGAGACAGGGAAAAGTTACTAGCAATCTTCCCTCATAGGATTCTGGATGGTCTGGTTTCTCATGACCATTGTGGGAGGCCTCATGCATTGACCATCTGCTGGATGCTAGGCACCTTTCATATATGGTCCCATTTAATTCTCACAACATCTCTCCAAGGTAGGGAATAGTTCCCCCATTTTAGAGATGAGAAAACCAGGGTTCAGAAAGAATAAAGAACGTGTCCAGTTTCAATCACCTACTTAGGAGGTTGGAAAATCAGCGTTCCTTTTAAAGTGGGCCTGGCCTCTCTGCCTTGTACCCGCTCTCATTCCACAGTCTCAGGTCCAGCTGTGGAGAATGGGACCAAGCAGCTGAAAAGACATATCAGAGAGATGTAGGGAGCCCTTCAGAGAATGTTTAGGTTAGAAGACAGGAGATGAGTCTTTGTGGGGATCTTCAAAGATTCTAGGGCTTGAGCAGAGAGAGGCCAATCAGTCTCTTTCTGAAATAAGAGGCAGCAGGAAAGATGGGGTTAATGGGCCTAATGGGGTGTAAAACTCTAGGATGGGCAGAAGAGGGAGGGCTAAAAGACACACTCTTTGGAGAAACCATCCTCTGGTGGCTGCAGTGAAACTGACTTGTTGATCTGATCCCATTGGTCACCTTGGGATATGCTCTTGCAAATGAGAGGCTACCATTCCCTGGCCGTCTGGAAGTTCTGAACCTTGAGAGTTAGAGTTTTCTGGAACCAAGGAAAGGCACATCATCGGGGCTGGTATTAAGATGCTGAAGCTAGAGTGGTCAGAGCCCACCTCAGGACCCCAAATGTGGGGGCAAGGAGATACTGGGACATTTTCTGGGAGACAAGGAGGGCGTGGCTGCAAGAGCCATTAGAGAAGCCTGCCACTCTCCCCAGGTCAGGGCTGTCCCTGGGCCAGAGCCTGCCCTGAACCTGAGACATTGGGAAGGCAATGGGGCTCCAGCCTCAGCCCCAGACCCCCGTCCATGAACCCTGTTGGTGACCAGGTGGCTGTGTAGCTCCAGCCAGCTGTGTGCAGGGTGTGGAGGAGGACTAGGGGCTGGGGTGGAGGTTGTGTGGTCCAGGTGGCCTGAGCAGAGGGTGGCCCTGCCTGTGTCTCCCAGGCCTCCTGGCCTTGCCTCCTGGCCCTTTGATGCTCCTCTTGCCACAGACTTCAAACAGGCTGCCCTTGCTCTGGCTCTGCCCCCACTGCCTGCCAGCCCTGAAGATAATTAGAGCCTCTTGCCCTCCTCCCTGCCCTGCTTCCACCAGGCACTGACTCTCTCTTCACTTCCTACTGTTTGTCTCTCTTTCTCCATGTCTCCCTTTCCCTCTGTTCTCAGTTCTCTGTCTCTGATCCTCTGTTTAGATCAGGGACCCCCCCTAGAGTGCAGTTTCCCAAAGATGAGCCCTCTCTCTCTCTACCCCTCTCTCTGTGTTCTTTCTCTCTCCCTCCCCACTCTCTCTTCTTTCTCAATCCTCTCTCCTCTCTATCCTACCTCTTTCTCTTTCCCTCAATCCCTCCTCTCTATCTCCTTTCTCTCCCTCTTCTCTATCTACCCCTTCCCTTCTATCCTTCTTCTCCTCTCTGCCCACCGCTGAATGTTCTCTCCCCCATCAGTGTTTTTGTTTTCTCTCCATCTCTACTGATCTCTCCGTCTTTCTCCTTTTCTTTTCTTTCTCCCTGATCTGTACCTCTTCCCAGTGGGAGGCTGCTCTTCTCTTTCCTAGAACCGTGGGCTTGGCCTTCCTGCTCCTCCTGAATGGAGCTGGGTGCTGGGGCAGGCAGGGCGCTGAGACAGCCTAGGCTCCTGCCGCCTCCCTCTCAGGGCCACCTGGGTCTGGGCCACCCCCACAGCTCCAGAACCCCGCAATCCATCTGCCCTCCTTTCAGGTCCTTTCCAGGCCTGGTCTTCCTGGCCAGGCTGGCCTCCTCCTGGAGAGCCCCTTCCTGGCTCTGTGGGAGGTAGCACATGCCATTCTCTTTCCCAGGAGCAGAGGCTGTGCCTAGGAGCCTCTTTGCGGTGGGATGGGAGACAGGGGGTCAAGAACCCCACAAACCTCCCCTCTCTGCATCTCTGGCAGTGTCTGCCAGGCAGGAGTGGGGGGGTCCCACACCCATTCTGTGTTCTTGCACCCCAGGGTATCTGGTGCTGCAGACCCAGTCCCTCTTGGAGAGATTGGTTTGGGAGACTGGGACCTGGGGTGGTGAGTGGCCTGGCTGCACCCAGACTTCAGGGCTGAGAGCCAGGGTGAGCTCTGCCTTGAGCCTGCAGCTGTGGCCCCTTGGCCTCCCTGGGCTGCAGTTTCCCAAGGACACTGTGAGGGGGTGGGGGGCGATAATAGGAAAGACATGACTAACCCCTGGGTTGGACATGATGTTCTCCAGTCGATAGCCCTTCCCTGGTCATGTGGGAGCCTCATGACATCCCCACACGCAGGGAATGACCACATCCTTTTACAGATGAGGACACAGAGGCCTGAGGGATGCCCAAGTGCTCTGCCCCAAGGCTCCTCCTGGAGGGGAGGGTGAGTCCCTGCGCTGGGGGCTCAGGCAATGTGGCAGGCAGGACACATGCCCCTAGCTGGAATCTCAGTGCCCCTCAGGCCTGCGTAGTTCTGGCCTTGCTAGGTGGCAAAAATGGGTGCTCACTGGGTGAGTGGGAGTTGAGGAGTTGAGAGGGTTATAGAGAGGCGGTGCCTGTGGCTCAGAGGAGTAGGGCACCGGCCCCAGGCAAAAACTGCAAACAAGAAAAAAAAAAGAGAAGGTATAGGAAGGACTCTGATATTTTTCTGGGGAATGCTTAGGGTATTGGAGCCCCAAAGGGCTGGGGTAGTAGCTCCTCTGAGGTGGTCAGACCTGAGACAGAGAGAGCTGGGCCTGGCAGCCCAAGGAAGTATATGAGTGTGTGTGTGTTTGTGTGTGCACACGATTGAAGATATGTGAAATTGTGCACAGCATGAATGTGTGTACATCAGCATGAGTGACTGTGTGTGTGCACATGTGCATGTCAGCAAGTGTTTGTGACTGTGTAGACAAGTGTGAGGGTAGGGTTATGTAAGTGAATGGGAAAGAGGGGGAGCGATGGTGTCCGTCCAGGTCCTGAGCACGAGCAACCACGTGTGTATGTATGTATAAGTGGGCTTGGCTCTGCTGGGGAGAGGATCCATATAACATGGGAGGGAGCAGGCGTGAATGTGCTGACATACCTGTGTGTGCACATGAGTGTGCCAGTGTGTGCTGATGTGTATGTGTGCGTGCCCAGGGTTTCTCCCATGTTTAGGGCCTCAGCATTGCCACCTCCTCCCTGCCTCCCTTCCTCCCTCTTCTTTTTCTTCCTTCCCTTCCTGCTCAGCTGCCTTTTGCAGGCCAAGTGCCAGGCGGCACCCAGGGGACACTCTTTTCTCCCTTTGCTGGCAGGAAAGGGGTCCTCAGAGCCCAGAGCCTGGGGACAAGAGTTGGTTCCAGAAGGAGTGTCCTGGGGCATCAGCTTGCAGGGATTGAGGGCTGTAGGGCACGTTGGCCCCTGTATCTGGGACCTGGGTAAGGAGGAGGAGCGAGGGAAGGTAGCCTCCTCTCTGCCAGCTCCTCTGCCCTCACCACCCCAGGCCAGAATGTGAGTGAGTGAGAGCAACTGCTCAGTGCCAGCATCTGAGTCCTGTATGTGTGACTGTAGCATCAGGAGTCAGCTCCGGGCAGTGCCTGGCGCCAACTCCTGCCTTGCCCTTCCTGTGGCCCGGAGCGAGCCCCTGACTCTGGGCCTCCACTCCTCACTTGTGAAGGCTTCTCCTGATCCTGGCACCTGGCTCCCTGGCTGTCTTCCTCTCCCCTGCCTCAACAACTTTGGCCTGTTTTCCTTGCTCTGCCAACTTGGCGGGGCCTGTGGTCTGAGGTTCTTGGCTGGGGAGAAAGCCTGGAGGAGTGAGGGAGTTTATTTTGCCTTTAGAAATCGGGGATTTGGGCTGAGGTTGGCTTGCTCACCCCAGACAGACTTGTCTGAGCACACCTCTGCTGCAGGGAGGGATGGGCCCAGCCCTCGGCCCTGGCTCCTCCTGCCACCCATCTTGGGAAAAGCTGTCTGCAGGGGACACTTGCTCTGGAGAGCCCCATGTTGAGGGGTGAGGCATGGTCCTGGACTAGGATAGTTTTCAGTTTGATGGGAGAGACAAGACACACACTGGGAAGTAAGGACACATGTCCCAGCAAGGCAGAACCACCACCAATGAAGGGCTAGGTAGAAAGAAAGTAGTCACTCAATAATTTGAATAAATGAATAAGTAAAAGAAAAGAAGGAAGGGCGGAAGGACATCAGGGCTGGAAGGAAGAAGGTGGGTGGTGCTGAGCTGACTGAGGGGCCTGGGCAGCTTCCTGAGGGTACTAGGGGACAGAGATGACTAAATCTTCCCCCTGCAACTAGGGATATTGGCAGCCTCTGGCATGTATTTTGACCATGGAGCCCTCTCCAGGACCCCAGAGCCAAGCCCTCCGGAGAGCCTCTGCTTAGCTCTCTCTGCTTCAGTCTTCCACTCCCATTTTGGGGAAACCCATTTCCTTAACAGCCTGGAGGGATTTCCTCCATGTCACTACCTTGGAGAGGCCACTCATCTTTTGAGGGAGAGCAGGGTCCTCAGCAGAGTGGTGGGGAGAAAGGCCAGCTGGGCCTCCATCTTTCTAAACATCTGGTTCATTTCCCCACAGCCCCACCCCCTCCATGCCCAGATTCTGGAAATCACAGTTGGCCCTGCCAGGCTGGCCTCCTCCCTCACACCATCCCAGCCTCCTCAGTGGCAGGGAAGGGTGTGGAGTGAGGGTGGGAAGGATTCCGGTTTGAAGAACCAGCAGGTCATCCTTGTGCTCAGCCCAGACACTGGCCGGAGGGCTGCTGTGGACAAGATAAGGACAGGAGCCCTGAGGTGTTAGGGACCCACCCACTCTCCCCATTCTCAGGTTGCTTCAAGGAACCCTGAGGTGAGTGGGGGTGGAGAGCAGGTTCCGTGCCATGCCCCTTCATCCTCCTAGACGCCCAATCACCCCCCTCCGTGCCTCCCATCATTCCCAACACCCAATTGTGGACTGGCTGTGTCTTCTGGTGTCCCAGTCTCTCTCCAGAATTGAGAAGGGGGCACTGGGTATGAGTTGTCCTCATTAGCAGAGGGGCCCTTAGGAGCAGGGGATATGCATCCCCCCTCTGACTGGTTCCAGCTTCAAGGAAAAGGGACATGGTGGATATGACCAAGAACAGAGGGATCTAGAATTAAATCCTGATGGCAGAACCCCCTTCCCCACCCCATTACCCCCTTGGGGGAAGATCAAGGTTTTGGAGGGCTGTGAGTGGGCCCGCCCTTTGCCCAGTGTTGAAAGCTCCATTTGACACAAGCCATCTTGCACAGCAATTGCTCTAATAGCTCTGTTTAAAACTGATGGATGCACACACATCTCAAATGAGAACTGCTTTAGTTTGTGAACACTTTATAGCTTCCATATTTGCACACCTGTTCCCATTTGGAGTCCCCTGGTGGTAGTGTGGGTCCAAGCAGGAGAGGGGTTCAGAGGAGGTGAGGATGAACCTGTGGTTCAGGAATGGATGCTGGGACTCCAGCGCCTTCTCTGACTCTATCACACTCGCAAAGTAATGTGGTTCCCTTAGAGCAATCCTGTGTGGGTAGGGATTGGCCGGCTCCTGTGCCAGGCCTGTGGAGGACTCAAGCATCCTTCTGGGAAAGTCCCAGGAGGTAGCTGCCCTTGGTCCTCTGGGGGCAGGGCTGGGCCACCCAATGTCTTGTGAGCTGCACCCTGGCTCTGGGGGCTGCTGGGGCTCATAGGAGGCACAGTGTCTGATCTGGCCCAAGTGAGGGCTGCCTGTCCATGATGGCTGGGACATGGGTGTGAGAACCCTTTGATCTGGTGCTATCTCACCCTGGGAGCTCCAGTACTAGTAGGGCCCCTGCTGGCGATGGGCCAGGCCACTCCAAAGCACATTCCTCTCTGGGTGACAGCCCCTTTCCCACTATGGCCCCTGGCAAGACACTCTTCTGCTCCATGCTCACCCAACAACCCAGACACCTCAACTTACCATCTTAGAACTCCCCACTGCCTTCCTTCTTCCTTCTCTATATCCCTCTATATCCGGCAGCCACTCTGCCAGGCACCTTATAAGCACTTTACCCAGAGGTCTCATTGGATCTGCCTGAGAGTAGGTATCATGGCCCCCTATGTTAGGGGTGAGGAGCTGAGCCCCAGCAAAATAGAGTGACTCACCTAATTCTACATAGCTAGGGAGCTAGCAGAGGGGGCATTCAGTCTATCAGTTGCCAAGAAGGCTGTAGCAGAAGAGGGTGTTGCAGAGGGAGTTTGGAGCTTGGGAAGGACTTTGAATACCTTGTAGGAGAGTGAGCCTCAGACTGATTTTATAGGTCAAGGGTTTTTAAGCAGGGAAGTTAACACAAGTGCTAAGAGCAAGAATACCTGGGTCCAAACTCTGCCCTGGATATCTAGCTGTGTGACCTTGGGAAAATTACTGAACCTCTCTGTGCTTTGTTTTCTCATCTGTCAGAATGGCTTGCTATGAGGACTATGTGAAGAGCCTGAGGCACTTTGGGCAGACAGCAGGGTGAGATACACACTAAGCACCATGTGTTTGCATTAGCTCTCATGGTTTCTAACTGGACCTCCTCCCTTCTCCCTGTCTTACCAACTCCCACTGCTGCCTCCCATCCTGTCCTTAAGGAAAGAATGACACTGCCTTGAGGAAGGAAGTGGGCCTGTGACTTGCCATGAGCAGAGACCTCTATGTACCTTGCAAGCTGTCCAAAGCCCTTGCCCATCTCTTGCGTGGCCGGCAGACACCTGGTGGGCAGAAGTATGTGTATGTGCATTAGATGGGGGAAGGGAAGCAAAATAGATAACTTTCTGGAAAAGTTATCTGCAATAGTGGACTGCTGATACTTTCTCCTTGTGCCTTCCTGATGACTGGATGTGACTCAGGTATAGCCAGAGAGGGTCTTCAGGTGTTGAGTGAGGAGGAGGTGAGGCTGGCTGTATCAAGAGGGCCAGAAGTAGTAGCTGGGAGGGGAAGGTGGGGAGGAGGAGTCTGGGGCAGAGGGTACAGGGGAGGCAGTGGAATGCTGGGGGGGGGGGGGCGGGGCAGGCTGAGGGCAGGCCTGCAGGGGGAGAGGCCTGGCAGACAGATGGGTGGAGACAGTGCCCCACCCAGGTGGGGGATGAAGGTCTTGTCTGCCGAGGCTCCAGTGCTCCATATCCCCTAATCCCTGCATTCTCCCCCAGAGGTGAGGCATTCTCCCAGGGTTGCATGGCTTCCCAGCCTGCTCCGGCTTAGCTCCCTCACTGTGCCCCCCTTGTCCTCCTCCCCAAGACAGTGATGGGTTGTGGGCAATGGATAGGCTGAGCCCCAGATCAAAGTGCTGGCCTCCTGGGTGGGACAGGACCTCAGCTGCAGGCAAAGGGGGGTGGTCTCCAATCAGAATTGATAAAAGAACTAGTCCCTCCCTTCCTTCCTCCCCTTCTCCTTCTCTCCTCTTTCCCTTGCTTTTGCTCTTGTTCCAGCACTGAGTACAGTCTTACATATAGTAGGTGCTCAGAAATTCTGTGACTTTACAAGCAGAGCTAAGGATGCTATTTCTATGGTTTCTTCTAATGGCCTAGTGCCTTTTAAAGCTTTTGAAACTTACCTCTATCACTGACTAGCCGTGTGACTTGGGCGAGTCTCTTGACCTCTCTGCCTCAGTTCCCTCATCTGTGAAATGGAGATAAGCATCATACTTAGCTCACAGGGTTATTTGGAGGATTACATGAGTTCATATTTGTAAAGTGGGTAGAAGGGTGCTGGGTGCATAGAGACTGTTCTGTGTTTGTTAAATAGGATAAGTAACTAAATACTGTGGAGCAATGGCATCTGTGAAATCAGAGTTTGGCGCACCAGTTATATTTTTTCATATGTGTTAAAATAGAGAGCCATTAACTATTACCATGCTAAAATCTTCCACGGTGCTGCTGGGACGTCCTCCCAGCTGAGGCTTCTGCTGCTGCCTTTCTGGCCAGGTGTGTTCTTATGTAGCTGGTCCTGTCCTGGTCTTATCCCATGCACTCTTCCTGTGGGTATCACCGCAGTGTCCTTCTGGGCCTTGGTGTCGTCCCAGCTGTGCCAGAGCTCCTCTGCCGGGGGATGTCAGGGCTGTTTGTACCCCATATTTTCTGTTGAAAATGACACTTCTCCCAGTGATATGTACATGCAGGTGGACACGGGAACTGTTTACCAAGAATGCCTACTCCGGACTCCTGGAGGTGGCATGCTCTGTCCCAAGCTTCTGCTTTCAACCTTCTGCATTTTATGACCCTGGGAGAAAAGGGAGCCTGGGAACGGAGAATGGGAACAGAATAGTTCTAAGGCCTGGGCACCTTGCCTTCTATTTACCCCATGGGTGCCTCCTATTTGATCGGCTTCAGGACTTTAATTGCCTGTCCTTTGAGGTTAACTGCCTTCATTAACAAGACTGGGGATGAAGAGGGCAGGTGGGAAAAGAAACCCCCCAAAAGGTGCAAGGGGTATGATGACTTCTTGGAGGGCTCCCTCACCCCATGTTGACATGGGGTGGTGAAGGAGGAGCAGTTGCCAGTCAGCCCATCATCTCACCCTTCTGGGTAGAACCCGTGGGAGGGCATCATGCATTCTCTTGGGGCTAGGGTGGGGGAGAGGGCCTGCTCACCTACTCCCTTCTACCTCCTGAAGCTATACCCAGAGGCAGGGCTTCATGATAGAAAGCTGGGATTGCAATAGGAAGAGTCAGAGGGAAGATTTACTTCTAGACCCAGGACTCTAAGAGTGTGGCAATAGCTGTGTTGATGAGGGATGCAGGTGGGAACCCAAGTGACCAGTAATGTAGGGAATCCTCAGGCTTTATTGTAAGTTCAAGTCAGAGTCCCAGAGTCTGACAGAGGGGGTTACGGGGCTGTCTTCCTCAACCTGCTGCCTGATGTCTATAGCCCAGGTGTACAGGAGAGTCAGTTTTTCATTTGTGTATGTGTGTGTGTGTGTGTGTGTGTGTGAGAGAGAGAGAGAGAGAGAGAGAGAGAAAGAGAGAGAGAGCGCGAGAAAGATAGAGAGGCCTCCTCCAGTAGGCTAGGGGCACCCATTCTCAAACCAGAGACTCTTGAAGGCAGGACAGTCTGCCTCAGTGCTGTCTGTGCCTATGGGGGTGCTGGGGGTGCTTGCTTCAGCTAGAGAAAGACCCAGCCCTTGAGTCCTGCCCTGGCTTGGCCCTCTTGTCTGTCTGCCCCTTGCCTCCCTCCCATGCACTCACACCATGTGCACACATACCACCATACACACACCACTGGGAGACTCCCTTTGAAGACTTGCTGTGTAGTGTTGTTCTTATGACAGAGTAAGCAGGTGATGGCAGAGCTAAGGGTAATGAGGCTTTTCCGGGGGAGTGGGCCGAATGGGGCTCCCATCAGATAAGGCAGCCCTTTACTCCTTCCTCATGTGCTATTCCACTGACAGGTAGGACCAGGCCTGCTGGACACTGTCTTCTCATCCTGGTTGCAAGGAACTGTATGACCTCCAGGGTCCCCTGAAGTCCTATGTCTCTGAAAGCCAGCAGGCTGTTCCTCCTATCTCCAGTTCAAGGCAGTGACCAGAGCTGTATCTTGTTCTGTGAATAACCTCTGTGGTACTGTGAGAGAAAGGATTTGGGTCAGACATCAAGAGGAACTTCCCAGGTCAAAGGGGTGCATGACATTCATTGGGCTGATCCCAGCCTGGAGTGGGGCAGAGTTAGAGTTAGAGAACCTCCCCACTGCAGGCTCTGGAGGGTGTGGCACTGGGCGGTGCATGGGGCGGGGGGCATGTAAGTGCGCAGGAGAAGGCAGAAGGAAGCTCCAGAGTTGATGAAGGTAGCCGGGCAAGGTGGCTCACGCCTATAATCCTAGCACTTTGGGAGGCTGAGGGGGGTTGATTGCTTGAGCTCAGGAGTTCTAGACCAGGTGGAGTCCAAAAGTTGGAGGTTGCTGTGAGCTAAGACACCATGGCACTCTATCCCAGGTGACAGAGAGTGAGACTGTCTCAAAAGAAAAAAAGAAAAGAGTTAAAAAAAAAAAAAGAGTTGCTGAGGGTAACACATACATAAGGGGAAGGAAATGATTAATCCTCTTCTAGTTTATTTTCCTATTCCAGGCATAATTCTCATGTCACATATAAATTTGGGGGAGAAAAAGGCAAACAGTGAGGTCTGCCAAGGCCTGGCTCCTTTAGCAATGATTGGGAGAGCGCCACAGTCCAGCTCTGGGTGGGCCGTACCAGTCACATTAATAGGAACCCATAGGTCACTCTATTAGCCCTGGGATGAGGGCTCATAGGAGGTCATCCAGGCATGTTCCTGCCCCCACATTGATTGCTCCATTGCTTTGCCAGGAAGCTGTCTCTGGACTCAGACTCCCTGGGCTTGAATCCTCCTGTCTCCACTTGCTGATCCAGAAGGCTTAGACAAGTGGCTGCCTCAGTTTACTCATCTGTAGAATGAGAATAATAATTATGATGTCTACCTCACTGGGGGAATGGATGAGATAATTCTTGTGAAGCCCATAATGCAGTATTTGGCATATAACTGGTGCTCAAGGGACCCTGAAAGTTCCTGTGAGGCCCCTTTTGAATGAGCACTTTCATAGTTCTCCTCCGGGAAGTTCTTTCTACTGTCTGCCTTCCATCCCTGCAATGATCATGGCAGAGTGTTACTTTTCTAGCTTACACGGGGAAGCGGGGCAGGTAGACGTTGTTAATCCTTTCTGGCCTCAGTTTCTCCCTTCTTAAATGTTGTCTTCCCACTTCGCCAGCCCCCAACCCATTCCTTTCCTCCCTCCCACCCACCCTCTAAGCCTGCACGGTGAGATAATGTCTAAGAGATAGTTGGAGTTACTTGGAGGAAGAGGCCAGACAGTGAGTGACCAGAGGTGATTATCTGGCATGACTAAAGCAGTGGTTTCCACCCCACCCCCCAGGGCAGAGGGAGGGGGACATGTGAGGTTGCCCTCCAGAAAGAACTTCTCAAGAAGGGACAGACCTGAGGAATCCTAACTTAGGGTGGGGGAAAGGAGAAGGGATGAAATTGGAAATTCTGTTAAAGGTAGATTTTCACAGAATAAAACCCAAAACAACGCATCGTGTTTGGGAGGGTCTCAGAGGCAGGAGCCTGGCCAAAATGACCTCCCCAGCATCTTGGTCTATTCTCCCCTTGAGCAGCCATCCTGTCTCCATCTCTCAGCCTGTCTCCTCTGCAGAGACCACTGCCCCTGCCCTCCCCCCTCAACCTTCTCCCTGCCAGCCCCCTACCGGTACCTCCTCCCCATCCTGCCCCTGACCTGAGTCCCCGGCTATGGCAGCCCAGACCCAGACACCACTGTGAGATGGAGCTCCCTGAAGGTGGACGGCCTAGTCTCTCTCCTCTCAGTCTCTCCTGCGGTCCCCGGTCTAAGGTTCCCAGTGCTATGGAGGATCATCTCAGGGTAGGCAGGGCAACCAACTGTCCTCAGGCTCTTCTCCCTGCATCGACCAGGATGGGAACACGTGCATTTCCCGAGCAGGCCTCTGGGTGCTGCTCAACGGCTGTGGTTGGTCTCTCCCTTGCCGGTTCCCCCTCACCTGGCTGGTCACTCACCTTAGCTCTAGGCCTCCCTCCTGCTCCCCCCGAAAGGGGGTCACCTTCATTTAGGAGGAGAAAAACAGCCACTAATACTAAATATTTTCATAAACATCATTTCATTGGATCCCACCTGGTGTTAGTGATGCTGACTCCCATTTTGCACTCAGGGCAACCAAGGCACAAGGTGGTCACGTGGCTTGCCTCAGATCCCACAGAAGAGTGAGGAAATCCTGGCCAAGCCTGAGAAAGCCAAGAATGGGATTGGAGCCTGTAGCTCAAGTGGCTAAGGTGCTAGCCACATAACACCAGAGCAGGCGGGTTCAAATCCAGCCCCAGCCTGTGAAACAACAATGACAACTATAACCAAAAAATAGCCAGGCGTTATGGTGGGCGCCTATAGTCCCAGCTACTTGGGAGGCTGAGGCAAGAGAATCGCTTAAGCCCAGGAGTTGGAGGTTGCTGTGAGCTGTGATGCCACAGCACTTACCCAGGGTAACAGCTTGAGGCTCTTTCTCAAAAAAAAAAAAAAAAAAAGAAAGGTAAGCATAATTTTGGGGAGCTGGGGTGACCTCTGATGCCAGTGTGTGGGAGCAGGCACTCTAGCTGGTTTGGGCACCATAAAGAGAATGAAAGAGAGGCCTGAGACCGAGTTTCCTGTTCAGCCTTTGCCGTGGGTCTTCCTGACCTGAGCAAGGCCCCTCTTTATTCCTCCCTTTTATCAATTAGGCTGCCAGAAGTAGGCTGCAACTCCATTTGCAGTTTTGCTGGGAAAATTCCTTCAGAGGGATAACAGAAGCAGTACAGGAGACATTCGGGGCAGGGTTGTGCTGTCTGCTCTCTCCCTGTCTCGGGAGTCCTGTGCAGACCCTCTCTGGGACTGTGTGAGGGAGGAAAGGGAGGAGAAAGAGGCCTTTCCCTGGCAGCCCTTGGAAGGGAATGGAGGAGGGTAGCCCTGGAGAGGGTGGGGGCTGCACATGCATGGAGCTGCCTCATGGGGTGGCCTCTTCCTCCTTCCTCTCCCTTCTTCCCTCATCCTATTATTGTCTCTTCCCCCAGGTGCCCTGCATTATCTGAGCAGAGTTTGGGGAAGTGACAGCAACTAGCAACTTCGAAGGTGGGCCTGAGAGTGTCCAATCTGGTACTAGAGCATCAGCATTCGAGCCCCCATTTGTGAAAGTGAGGGGGAGAGAGAGGCTGTGGGTTTGTGTGTCTGTGTGTACACATATGCGCGTGGACATGTGCGTGGATGCCCTGTCCCAGCTGGGGTTCTTTTCAGGCTTCTTTACTGTGGATTCCCAATACTACACCCACCACACACTCCCCCAGGCAGCTAGTTGGCCTCTAGTCTTTCCTCCTCAGCTTCTGTGTGTGTGTGTGTGTGCAGGTGTGCACGTGTGCGCACATGTGCAGGGGAGACGCCTATGGTTGGGCCTCTTGCGTTGCACAGGGACCACAAAGGCATAGTCTCTCCCATTGTCCTGGGAGCCCCTGGGGCAAAGACCAAGCTCTTCCTTCTCTACCTCCGTGCCTACTCTGGAGCAGATGCTCTATAAACATTCAGGTGAGCTGAGACTGAGGACATCGTGGGGCAGGAGGGCAGCAGACCACTCCCCAGGATGAGAAGGGCATCCCCAGATGTCCTCACTTCTATTGCATGGCCTTAAGGAACACCCCTTACCTACCTTGTCTGCGCCTTTGTGTCTACCCACAAAGTTATAGTCATTTTTAAATGTTCTGTTTAAGAAACTACAAAACTAGGCCAGGTACAGTGGCTCACGCCTGTAATCCTAGCACTTTGAGAGGCCAGGGTGGATGGATTGCTTGAGCTCAGGAGTTTGAGACCACTGTGAGCAAGAGTGAGACCTCATTTCTACTAGAAATAGAAAAACTAGCCAGGCATTGTGGCGGGTGTCTGTAGTCCCAGCTACTTAGGAGGCTGAGACAAGAGGATGGCTTCAACCCGAGTTTGAAGTTACTGTGAGCTATGACCCCACAGCACTCTACCCCCAGGGCAACTAAGACTCTGTCTCAAAAAAAAAAAAAAAAGAAATTATAAAGCGCTGCATGCTTGTTATAAAACTCAAATACAGAAATCTATAGGATGCAGTGTTCCGAAACCCACCCCCATCAGAGGTAATTGTGGTTAATACTTGTGCTTCCATTTAGAACTTTCTAATCATTAATTTTTTTTTTTTGGCCAGATATGGTGGTACACTTTGGTAGCTTGAGGTGGAAGAATCGTTCCAATTTTAGTATATGTGCTGCCGAAGCGAGCACGAGGTGGAAGAATCACTTGAGGCTAGGAGTTCGAGAACAGCCTGGGCAACATAATGAGAACCCCATCTCTACAAAAGAAAAATAAGTTAGCTTGGTGTGGTGGTATGTGCCTATAGTCCCAGCTACTCAGGAGGATCACCTGAGTCCAGGAGATTCAAGCTGCAGTGAGCTATGATTGTGCCACCGCTTATCAGTGGGACAGAGTGAGACCCTGTCTCTAACAATATAATAATAAATAGGCCAGGCATGGTGGCTCACGCCTGTAATCCTAGCACTCTGGGAGGCTGAGGCCGGTGGATTGCCTGAGTTCAGGAGTTGGAGACCAGCCTGAGCAAGAGCGAGACCCCTGTCTCTAAAAATAGGGGATTGTGGTGGACTCCTGTAGTCCCAGTTACTCAGAAGGCTGAGGCAAGAGGATTCCTTGAGCCAAGAGAGTTTGAAGTTGCTGTGAGGTATGAGGGCACAGCACTCTACCAAGGGCAACTCTGTCTCCCTAAAGAAAAGAAAAGAAAAAAATTAGCCAGGTGTCATGGTAGGTGCCTATACCTGTACCCAAGTTGAAGGAGAGGAGAGGAATGCTCCCCTCCCCACCACCACATACCAGTCTGTAGGGAGAGAGCCGCCTTTCCCAGACCACCCAGCCAGCTGAGTGCCCCCCCAAAGAAGATGCCCAGGTACTTGGGAGGCTGAGGCAGGAGGATCGTTTGAACCTAGGAATTTGAGGTTGCTGTTTTGAACACAAATGGGACTTGACCAACAGTTCTTCAGCTGGTTTTTCTGTCATTCCCCATCTGTACACACAGGGCAATCTCGCGGAGCACCATGAGAGGATGCACTCTAGCTTGTTCAACTTCTCTTACCCAGGGGCATGTGGGCAGTCTCTGATTTTTCCTCATCACAGATAACTCAGGAACAAGGATGCCATGCCAGTGTGAGTACTTTTGTGTTTGTGTTAGTGTGCTTCTGTAGAACTGGTTCCTTACCAGATCAGCTGTCCCAGAGGGTGTGTGCATCCAACCTCCTGACTGAGAGACACTGCCCGTGTGTGTGTGTGTGTGTGTGTGTGTGTGTGTGTGTGTGTGTGTGTGTGTGTGTTGTATGTCTGCCCCCAACCCCAGAAGAGGGCATCCTGTCCTCTGCCTGGTGATACAATCCTGGGGACTGGAGCCACCTTTTCAGGAAGTCTTTTCTCTAGTCTGACCCCAACCCCTTGGAGGGCATCTGAGCTGTTCCCTCCCCAAATCCTCTGGACAGGGTCCTCTCCTTTGGGGTGGCACTCAGCTGGCTGGGTGGTCTGGGAAAGGCTGCTCTCTCCCTAAAGACTGGAATGCGGTGGTGGGGAGGGGAGCATTCCTCTCCTCTCCTTGTGGGAAGCTTCTTGCAGACAAGGGGAGAAAGTTCTCCTGGAAAGGCACAGAAGCTTTGGAAAATCAGCACGGCATGTTTACGGTTTACGGAGAGTTGGGGGTGGTGGTCTCACAGGACACGTCCTGCCTCCCAGATCTTCATGTCTAGAAAGTACATGATGTTCTCTCGGCTAGAGATTCCAAAGCACTTCCTGGACCCATATGAAGTCTTCTCCTGGGAGGTGAGCAGAGGATCCTGGCTTCTATAATTTGGGCCAGGGGCTGCAAGAGGCTGAGCTTATGAGAGGATCCAGGTGTCCCTCCCTCCTTAGTTGCCTCTGTGCAGGCTTGAAGGTGGTGTGGCAGTCACTCTGGGTGCATCTGCCTCTACACTCACCTGGCAGCTCAGAATACCTGGTTCTTGGGACTAAGAGAGTCAGGAGAATCAGCATTAACCCTTTGTGTGTTAACCAGGGCTGAGTGCTCCAGCAAAAACCAGCCAATAGATCTAATCAACCCCAAACCTTCAGGGCCACACCCAGTGCCCTACCAAGTCTGTGGCTGATTTTGCTCCTTCCTTTGCACTGTAAGTGCCCATTCATATAGCAAACCCTGACTAAACACTCAGATCCAAGACCCATAGTCTCATGTATGTGTTGTGTGTGTGTGTGTGTGTGTGTGTCCAGGGACAGACAAGAGATCAATCCCACACAATCTGATAAGTGCTTTGATTGAGGAAGCAGCAGCAGGAGAAATTGCTGATTAGAAACTCACTCACTGTAACCTGATGCATATTACCTCAATTACCCCTAATTGATGCCACTCGTGGCTCTCTAACAAGTCAGGGGAAGTCCCAGGTCCAAGGGGCAAAGCACTGAGCGGTTTTCACCAGGAGCCAGAAAACTGGATGCAAACCTAGGACTGTCAGACTACAAAGCCTCAGACAATAGCACCAGTGGATCGAGGTGGGGCAGACCAAGGACCCTTGGTAGATGTTTGGTGAATGAGTGAGTGAGCTATTGAATGCCTGAACATCTGATTGCAAGCGTCTATTTCATGAGTGGCTTTCCCTTGGGGCTGTGAGCATTTCTTGGTGGATCAGAGTATATCTTCTAAGTGTTTGAAGTCTCAATCTGGAACAGAGGAAGGGCCCATGAATAAATAAATGTGTAAGTCAGTGAGGAAGCCCTCCATCAGTTCCACTGTAGTCCTGCTCTCTGATGTCCCACCGGTATCCTCAGCAGGAAATCACACTCTGCGGGGTTAGAAGCCCTTCCCCTCCATGAGGCTCAGTACCTTCAGGAAATTCTGTCTCACCTGGACAGGGCAGTGCAGAGGAGTGGGAGGCAAGGAGAAGGTGGCCCCAGGCCCAGGTATCTTGCCCCAGCCTTATCCTGAGCGCTGGGAGTGGGAAGCTTGGGAGGGGACATCTCTGGGTCCCTAGAGGACCTTAGAGAGCCATTGTGTCCATCCTCCTGACTCTATGCCAGCCCTCTCCCCTCCTGTGCCCCTCAGGCAGGTGTGTAAGACCTGATCTGAAATGACCAGCCTCTAGCGCAGTGCCTGGCACTCTGTGGGTTTGCAATCCATGTTATTAAGGGATCATCAAAGGAAAGGGGCAGAGACATCAGGGGAAGATGTTCATTACTCATGCTACTTGCCATGAAGGAAGTTTTCCCTGCAGTCACACGACAGGGGCTGCAGACCACCTGGTCTGAATAACTAACCTTGGAAAACACAGTGTACAAGAGCCCTCCAAACACACACGCCCCTGAGAAATTGCTCAATGGTCTGGTCCCAAACAGAGATTTTTAAACTTCTCAGAATTGTGGCTGGACTAGGATATAGGACCTCAATGGGGAAAGCATGTATAAAATGCAGGTTCTTGGGCCCAGTGAATTAGAGTGGGGACAGCTATGGAATCTGCATTTTGAATAAGTGCTCCCCTGATTCTGAGGTAGGTGGCTACATGGCCTATATTGTTTGTTTGTTTGTTTTTTGAGACAGAGTCTCACTCTGTTACCCTGACTAGAGTGCCACGGCATCATGGCTGACAGCTACCACAAACTCTCTGGCTTGGGTGATCCTCCTGCCTCATCCTCCTAAATAGCTGGGACTACAAGCACCTGCTACAACACCTGGCTAATTTTTCTATTTTTAGTAAAGAAGGGGTCTTGCTCTTGCTTGAGTTGGTCTTGAACTCCTGAGCTCAAGTGATCCTTCCACACGACCTATATTTTGAGAAACAAAAGCTCAGTGCCTATCTCCCTGAGTGCTAGAAAATGATGCTGAACAGATATCTTGTCTTTGTTCTCTCCAATGCGGGGGGGAGGGGGGGAGCTGTCAGGTTTTATTTCTAGGGAAGAAGATTCACGGAGCCATAGAAATCACAGGGGCTTGCTCTTGGTCTATTATGATCTCCAGGCATCCTTCCTGAGCACCATCTTTGGGCCAGCATCACTGCAAGCCCTGGGGGAGAAACAGTGGGAAGGGGCAGCAGCTCACTGCCCAGAGAGGAGAGAAAGACCAGTTAAGAGAATGAAAATGTTCTGAGAAGATAAGGCCCATTTTGGAACTTGTCAAGCTTAACTTTGGCCATCTTTTCTACACTACTAAGTCTCTCTGCAAAGGATACAGAGGTGGTGCTAATGGCTGGAGCTTTTCTTGGGTCTAACACAACTTGGAACCCAGGAGGCAAGAGGAATCATGAAGATCTTGGGACAGTGGTGTCATCCTGAGCTGTTCCCAGGCCATTCCATGGCAAGGAAAGAGAGGGATGGTAAGGGGGTCTAAGTTCATGTCCTAAGGTTGCACCTCCTGGGCTTATCCCAGGCTCAGAGCCACTCTCTCCCTTTTCTTCTTAGAGGGGACTTCACTCTTCCTTACAACCATCCATTTCACCTACTGGGGAAGTTCTTTATGTCTTCAAGCTTTTCTGCTGACAAGCTTTCCAGACTGAAGGAAGGAAAGGGCCCTGACCCACATCTCATCCTGCTTCTGAAGTCCTCTAAAAATGCCCCCAGCATCCAATCTAGTCACTTCCTTGCTGGCCAGAGAGGTTCATCCCACTTCCTCCCCCAAGTGCTCCCCTTGTTTCTCTCCTTCTCTGCCTCCTCCCACTCCCATTCCGGGGAAAGGTGGAATGTAGGGAACCTCCTATTCCTGCCGACACCCTCTCCTCGAACTCCAGGCTGCTGGGGAGTGGGGGGTGGCAGGCAGGAAGACCAGTTTTTCCAGCCCGGAGACCAAGGAGAGACCTGCCCGCCCCCAGGGGTTCTTCTGAGCCCAGTCGGAAGGCAATCTGGGCCTCCACGGAATGCGGCAGATCCGGCTCTTGCCGCCACCACTGAGAGAGGGAGGGAGGTAGCCAGAGTCCAGGGCTGGCAGGGTCGGCAGGGGTCCGCAGGGTCAGCAGGGTCGTAGGAGATTCCCTTTCACTCAGGTCAGGAATCAGTGCCAACAGCGACACCCTCCCCCCTTCCTAGTCCCCTCCCCTACTTGTCCAAAGGCCCTGGAATCTTTCAGATCCCCTTCATGACTTGGCCAGGACATCCATCCCTCCATTCCCTGCTGGTGGTGGTGCTGGTGCTTCTGTCTGCTTTGGCCGGGCACACTCTGCTCTCCCACATTTCCTTTTCCAATCAGTGTTCCCTCCTCCTCTCCCTTCCTCCCTATTCAGCCTGACATCTGCCTCCAGGAGGCCTCAGATGAAAGGGTCCCTGCTCCCTCCAGATCACAGGTGCCCTAGGCTCAGGGCCTAACTTGGTCTCTGCCATATACCCAGGGCCTGGCACATAGCCTAATACGGTGGTACCCAGTAAGTTACAGTGGTGCCCAACTGAACTGAACTGAGTGCATAGAGATGAGTGTATCTTGCAGAGCCACGAGCTGGCTAAAGAGTCAAGGTCGCTGCATTCCATGCTGACATGGTTCATTGTACCCAGCCTGTCATTGCCAGTCCCAGTCCCTATTGCTCTGCTCTCTTATTTCTGTCCTATCTTTGACCCAGGATCCACAGAGCCACTGCCCTTGTGTACTCCCACCTCTCCTAGGAGTGCTCTCCTCCGTGAGGCTTTTCTGGAGCTCAGTGGGCTGAGACTTTTTCTCTGAAGTACTTTTTTCCCTCCCTAAGCCTTTACCATATGTGGCCTTGCGTCAAGTGCCATCACTAACCATTCCTGCCTTTGCCTGGGGGCCCAGCATCCCTTATTTTTATTTATTTATTTATTTTTGAGACAGATTTTCACTGTGTAACCCTTGGTAGAGTGCCATGGCATCATAGCTCACAGCAACTCTTGGGCTCAAGTGGTTGTCTTGCCTCAGCCTCCCAAGTAGCTGGAATACAGGTGCCTGCTGCAACGCCTGGCTATTTTTGGAGACAGGGTCTGGGCTCTTGTTCAGACTGGTCTCAAACTCCTGAGCTCAGGCAATCCACCTGCCTCGGCCTCCCAGAGTGCTAGGATTCCTGGCATCGCTTCTGGTAGATGGATGAATCATTCTGAATTTTGGGGTCACTTTGGGGCAAGCTGGACATAGAGCAGCCAGTGTGGGGGAAAGAGGCCAGAGGCAAATGCTGGAGTCACACAAAGCCAGGACCCTGAAAGTCTGGAGGGTCCAGTCCTGTTTTCAGCATATGTGGTTCCCCAGATGTAATCTCCTCCATCACAGTAATAGTAATATTAATAACAATGACATCTGCCATTTCTTTTTTTTCTTTGTTCTTTTTGAGACTGAGTCTCACTATGTCACCCTTGGTAGAGTGCAGTGGTATCACAGCTCACAGCAACCTCAAACTCTTGGGCTTAAGTGATTCTCTTGCCTCAGCTTCCCAAGTAGCTGGGTCTACAGTCATCTGCCACAACACCCAGCTATTTTTTTTTATTGTAGTTGTTATTGTTGTTTGGCAGGCCTGGGCCGGGTTAGAAACTGCCAGCCATTGTGTATGTGGTCGGCGCCCTAGCTGCTGAGCTACAGGTGCTGAGCCAACACTGCCATTTATTGAGTATTTCTTTTTTTTTTTTTTTGAGACGGAGCCTCAAGCTATCCCCCTGGGTAGAGTGCCATGGCATCACAGCTCCTAACAACCTCCAACTCCTGGGCTCAAGCGAGTCTCCTGCCTCCACCTCCCAAGTAGCTGGGACTACAGGCACCCGCCACAACGCCTGGCCATTTTTTGGTTGCAGCCATCATTGTTGTTTGGCCGGCCCAGGCTGGGGATTCGAACCCACCACCTTAGGTGTACGTGGCTGGCGCCTTAGCCGATTGAGCCACAGGCGCCGAGCAGAGTATTTCTTATTAATATATGCCAGGCCCTGTACTAAGAACTTTACATGTTGTTTCATTTAATCCTCACAACAACCTTATGTGATGGATACTCTTATTGTTCCCATTTTACAGATGAGTAAATGGAGATAATTAGCTCCCTATTTGAGGGAAAGAAAATCTCAGTCTTTTTGTAAGCCCCAGTGCCTAGCATGGTCCTGAGCACCTAGTGCCGGGTGTGGGAACTGTAGATGTTCACTTAACGTGTAGTCTGGTTAGGAGGGCAGAGGGCTCCATCCAGAGACATAGGCCTAGACCTGCTCTTTCAGTTCCCAGGAGTCCATAATTCAAAGGAGCCAGTGCCAGACTGGAGGCTGGCTACCCTCAGCTTGTTTCCTAAGAATTCAAGGAGATGAGGAAGATAGCAGGAAGAACTTTTGGACAAAGGTAGGTATAGCTGCTTGAGGGTCTGGAACCCAAATCTGTTTTCTTGGGGGGCTGCTCTAGGTGTGTGCGTTGGGTGAACAGTTGTGTGAAGGCTCTCACGACAGGGTTGCAAGAATGGATAGGTTGACCTGCCAGGCCCTCGATGCCTCGCCTTGGATCCCGATCCCTCCCAGATTCCACGTCTCAGGTCTTTCTCCTGAGCCCTAGGGGAGTCCCTGGTGGGTGGGGCTGCTGTCAGGCCTGTGTTGTGATGTTCTGGGAGGGAGGGCGGGGTGCAGCACAGGCCCTGACCTGGTTGGGCAGGTTGGCCCACCCTGAGTGGCACCTGTGACCAGGCGCCAACCCCACCTACAGCCCTTTGAAGTCATCCAGCCAGCACTCAAGGCCCAGCCCCTCTTCTGGGTCACCTCCCTAGAAAGATTTGGGGTCTTCTCAGGAGAAAGCTCCTCTTGCCTACGGCTGGTTTCCAGTGAGGGCCAGGCAGGCTTGGGCTTGGCCAGAAAAGGTCATAGCCCCCTCCCCTGAATCACCAGTCCCTTTGGAGCTTTGGACTAGTCTTTGTAGGGATTGACAGGGTGGAGGGGGCTGAGTGACAGGTGGGGATTGGAGAGGGAGGGAGGCTAACCGAGACAGAGAGCTTAAAGTAGGGGAAGCTCAGTGTGTGTGTGTGGGTTCTTCCAGGGGGTGATGAGGACTTGAGGAACACCCCCAGACTCCTGAATTGCCCATCTAGGCTCGCAGTATTTTAGTCCTCAGGAGCTTTGGTAGCCTGTCTGTCTCTCACGCGCCACCCCACATAAGGCTCCGCGCAGCATTTCTGCCTCGTGTAAAGTATTGGGCAATCACAGCTTTAAGACAAGTACCCAGCACCTTCTCTCTCATCTTCGCTCCTCGTCAGCGCGTCTCTAGTCTCTAGCGAGCAGCCCTGCATCTGTCTGCGAAGAAGCCAGCTGGGTCACCCCCGGCACAAAAGGACACCCCGACTCCGGGACCGTCTTGGCACGTGCAGAGCCCTGGCCATGTACTGCTGCAAACCCAGGTTCTCTCCCGAGCTCAGCCCTGTGCATCGCAGTCCAGCCCGGAGTCGGCTCCAGGCTCTCAATCCTTTCCCTGTCCACCCCGCCCGGCTCAGGGTAGACATCTAATCCTCCAAGAGCCTCCTCAGAAAACCATTAGGCAGCCGGGTCCTCCCTAAATCGGCTCACGCCGATGCTGCCACAACCCAGCAGTCCTAGGCATGGAGCCCAAGCCGCCCCTCTGTTTTGGCTCTGCAGCCTGATTTCTACTGCGGGCAGATGTTCTTACACTGGGGGCCCCCGAGGCTGGCCCAGCGCCTCCTGGACCGCGCCTCTCCCCCGGGGCCCTGAAGGTCTTGAGAGGCTTCAGGTCCTCACCACTTCCTACGCTAGTCCTGCCAGTTTGGGGGTGGCTGGGTACTCGTTGGCCTCCTGTAACCGCTAGAGGCGGGGCTGGGGTCTCGGAGCTGGTGGCAGCGGAGGGTGCACGGGTGCAGAGGCCCCCGGGTGCTTTGCCCCACCCGATGGTTGAATCTAAGGCACGCACAGGATCATGTTGCACTGTATCGACCCTTCCTCCAGCCTCCCTGCTTCCTGGCCTCCTCCTACCCGCTTCCAGCCTGCTGCTGCCTTGTCTTGCTCTGGAAGCTTGCCCTCAGGGCCACACCTCCTTCACGCCACCACCTCCTCTGGTAGCCCACGTCTCTACCCACCTTGGCGTGACCAAACACAGCGTGGCAAAGAGCTGGGCTTGTATTCTGGCCTTGGGCAAGCCACTTGACCTCTGTGAGGCTGCTTGCCCAGCTGTGAGTAGGGCTATTAACTCCACCTTGGCATTAGGGTATTAGACTAGCTGAGCCCAATGAGTGTTTGGTCATCTTATGCTGTAGCCACCAAGGGTGGGGACCCATTTCTCCCTTCAAACTGGGTAGAGACTGTCCTTTCCACCTGTGCCCACCTAGTCCCACAGGGAGAGAGACGAGGCCCTCAAGTGACCTCTGTGCCTCATAGGCCATTATAGAATCCAGAAACAGGTGTCTCCCCTTCTGTCCTCACAGGTCAGCCAAGAAAAGAAAAGGCAACACTGGGGTTCAGGGTCGGACTGGGTGTGGGGAACCATGTGTGGAGGTTCTCCCAGAGCTCTGGGTTGGCAGGGCTCAAGTGAGGGGTAGAAGCCTGGCCAATAAGACCCTTCAAAGGTCTTTCACCCTCCTCTCTATCCAGGGCTCCTGGAGGGGAGAATCTTCTCCCATTGGTGGTGTGGTGGGGGAGTTCTCAGGTCTCTGTCATCAGTGATTAAAAAGCAGTATTGGGGCTCGGCACCTGTGGCTCAATCGGCTAAGGCGCCCCCCACATACACCTAAGGTGGCGGGTTCGAACCCCCAGCCCGGGCCCGCCAAACAACAATGATGGCTGCAACCAAAAAATGGCCGGGCGTTGTGGCCGGCGCCTGTGGTCCCAGCTACTTGGGAGGCAGAGGCAGGAGACTCGCTTGAGCTCAGGAGTTGGAGGTTGCTATGAGCTATGATGCCATGCACTCTACCCAGGGGAATAGCTTGAGGCTCCGTCTCAAAAAAAAAAAAAAAAAAAAGCATTATTGGGTGGGGATCCAGGTCTGGGTGACCATGGAAATGACACTTTATTTCCTTTTTTTTTTTTTTTTTTTTTTTTTTTTGACGGTGCCGCAAGCTATCCCCCGGGGTGGATTACCATGGCAACACAGCGCATA